>DWAL01000245.1:0-12687 GCA_018230405.1 Heliconius hortense
GCCTTAAGAGTTTGACGTATGTGTATGTGGGGAACGGAAGTGTTTTTATGGAGAAAAGAGTGTCCCAAAGCTATCCTCTACGTGTACTACTAAGTGCGGGTTACAGCGTGAAGCATAAAAACCCACAGACGCTGGTTCGAGTTGAGTTAAAATTTGTATACGTATCTAAATATGTTATTTCCCTTATTGAATATACTTTATAAAATGTTATAATACTTAATTTATGTCAATTAAATTCAAGTCATAACATTAGACACACGGCCAAGTTCAATTTAACTTACACTAAGAAATGATGAGTTCTGATGCTAAATAGATAAGTTTAAATTGCTGTCTTGTTCACTTAGTGTCTATTCTCATTACACTATTCCACTAAATTTACTTAATACGATGAAAACGCTACAAAATGAACACTAACTTAGACACTTCCGGTGAAATAATGCATATATTTTGTAATACTAGTTCTAGTGTCATGACTTTGTCTATTTTCTCTCAATATTTTGATTGCAAGGAGTTTTACTTGATGATTACCGTGGATTTTTATCTAGGTAATGTCTGTTTTCTTTAGGAGTTTTAATATTGATGCATTTTTAAGCATGTTAAAAAAAACCTTCCTAACGAAAATATGCCTAAATATTTTTATTGTAATCTTAATAAATGTATAAAAAACTTCATATATATTATTTGTAAGTGTAATAATATTTTGAAGAGTGAAAAACATTTTTTGTACATTAGTAGTACCTATAAGTAAACGGAGAAGTTAACAAGCACCTATGTATCTACTACATACTCGTACGTTTATTTTTTTAAGAAAACAATGAAACGATAAATTAAACCCTAATAAAAATTTTAAAAAATAACTCCATATCAAAAAAAATACTGCTGTTAGATTATTATATTCTAAAGGATTTCTGTGTAACATAAAAAAAATACACTCAATTTACAATAAACAAATAATGTAGTATATAAAATAATTGTTCATTAATAATCTAGAATACTATTTCGATATCGGAAATGATCTTTTTAGCGTCGCGCGCTGTACGTGCGGCGCGACGGTAACCGGACGCGCGGCGTGACGCCGTTGTGACAGCTGTCATACGGTGGACACTCGAATTTAGAATGTATGGACGCTATATTAGCTTTATATTATACAATATAACTATTTTTATATATTATTGCTTGACAATGTTTTTATATTAAAATTGCAACAAATATTTAGGTATTATTAATTGAATTGGTACCTAATACAGTAGAAGCAAAAAAATTTTTCCCGCATTGCAGGTTACACAGGGGGAACGTAGTGCTAAGACCTCCTGCACTCCGTTCCCCAACCAATACTGAATTTTCGAGACATTGTGTGTGTTTTTTTAATGGCAGAAAACTAAGTGCTCATCGCTTTTTGATTTGATTGTAATCATTCCTCTGATTGGAGATCTAACGCAAAACCGTTGCTTTTATAGTTATTGGTAATAGGTATCTTAAAATAGGTTTTCGCTCTGGTAACAAGACAAAAGTGCGGCGTTTAGTTTCACCGCTCAACAAACAATGCCTTGAAAATTCGGGAGATTGTGTAAAACGGAGTGTCCTAACACTAGGCTCCTTTAATTTAATTTTAATAATACAGCACTATTGATCCCTTTTAAAACTTGCAGGGTATCATCAGATATAATATATTATCTATATTTATTAATTAAAAACGTCAATATAAAATTGGTTTCACTATGCTTACTGGCGTGGAATTGAAGGAACCCATACAAAGTTGGAGAACAAACAGACGGACTTCCGACGTGGATTATGTCAGGTGCGTTTACATCGATAGCTTTTGTTGCTCTTCTCATCTTACACTTCTTGAATATATATATGTAAACAACTGATTCTTTTATTTAGTGTTCTAAGATGATATATAGTTGATTCTTTTTCGAAGAAAAGGTGGTGCAACTTGCACAACTTTAGTTTCGCCACATAATATCGATTATTTTGAGAGATGTTGTGTCAAAATAGACAGAAAATGAAGAACGAATTGTAAAACGGAACGGAAAGGTAAAAATTATCATCACGTTTTGTGAAAAAAGTTCCTAAATAGAGTTAGGTCTTAAGGAATATAAAATATAGGTATCATATTACTTTAGTAACATTACAGAAATGTTTATCTTTTTGTTAAACTTTTTTTTAACTAGTAAAAATTATAAACATTTTTATGTTAAACTTTATTAATGTCTATTTAAAACCATACGGTATTATTATTCGTTTCCTGATAATAGGTAGGTATTACAAGTAGTTTACGACGCTAAAGTAAAAGTAAATTATATAATTTTTAGCTTCACGCTGTATCCCGCATATGCATAGGTAGGCAGTGTTACCCGCTATTCGCCGAATTTTCGAGACAAAGCAGCGAGACTGAAAGGGAATCGAACTCACAGCCCTAACATTGACAGTCACACGTTGTGCCACTGCGCCACGATAATTAATAATAAAGATTTTATTCTTAGCTTAATAAATGTAATATATAACATATAATAATAATATATTTAATATATACAGCGTCATTAAAAATAAACGTGTCGATATGATAAAGAGTAGACGAGACATTCCCACGCCGATGCTGACTTGTCTGCTTTGTTACGATAACGGCGAGTTGGCGATTACGAGGCAAAGAGCAAGGTGCTTGTAGGTGTGACTTGTAAAAAAAATATGAAAATCTTGTATGTTTGCCTTATATGAGAAAAGTGGGTGTCAATTCTATGAATGTCTACTATTATCAAAGTTAGTTTTGATAAACTCGAAAATTAATTATTCGTTTTTGAAAATTCTTTCCCTACTAAGAATCATGGAGTAGGCTTCCTTTTGATTTAAGAAATAAGTTTATGTACAACAGGGGTTCCCAACCTTTTCTTGATCAAGGACCACATTATATCATTCTTGGTAGCAGGGACCACTATGCATGTAGGTATAATAAAAATTAACTGTGACTATTAAACAGAAACTTCGCCTCACTATCTCAAGTCATAAAATTAAAATCGTTCGCGGACCATATTTAGGCTTCTGTGGACCCGCGATTCTGCGGTGGTCAAAAGTGCAACGAATGTATACGAAAAATAAAAAAAACACCAAAAACAGTTCAATAATAAATATAAATAAACCTGTATTTCGACACTGAAATTTCTAACAATTTTATATTATACAAGCTGTATTTGTACTTATTAAGATTTTAGCTAGCTACCATTTCTACGAACCACAGCATACTCTTTGTGAAAACCATGTCACCACTGCCAAGGTTACGTTATTTTTATTATTTTACGTAAGTCTATTGCAAAAGTTTCGGTACATGAAAGGCTTGTTTATACAAGTTTTCTTAGAAATGAAAAGAGAATCGTATTACATTATTATTTTATTTGATTTTCTATATTAAAACTGTTGTTCAAACATTATAATATAACAACTAGAACTTCTATGTTATTATGTCTTAAATTATTGCTTCACTTCTACATGACATTGGCAACATTTAATGGTATAAAATGGTAATAAGCTGTGCTTAAGTGGCACAACGAATAATTAACGAATAGTTAAGTTCTTTCTTTAAGTTTTTTCTTTTTATATTGTTCCTAAAAATAAAAAAAAAATTATTCCACAACAATTTTAAGCTTTTAAAAGCCTATTAACCAACAACAACTTTAGTCATCAATTCTGTTTTTTTTTTTATAATAAATAACGTCATTATATTTTTTATCAATTACAACAATAATTAAATTAATGGAAACAAATTAAACTTATTATTATAATAATAATATATTACCAGTGACACATAAGTGTACCTACAGTGTCGTGCAGGCGCCGCCTACGTGTTGCTGACGCGGTGTTATCAGAAATGTTTTACTACATTGCATTTATGTTCGCCTGGTAATCTGAAAGTCATTGGAATGTTCCATAGTATGTTTATTAATTTATACTTTATAGTATCGACGTTTCCTCGAGGCCGCCTTGAAAGTTAAGTAAAGGCGTTCTGAAATTTAACGCATTGTACAGTCAGGAGGAAACCAAAAAGTTACTACGAAACAAAAATCCTAAAATCAATTGCGCAGCCTAACCTAATGGCGGCGACGACTTGTCGACCGTACCTACTTCTTATAACGAATATTAATTAAGTTTTACTTTGACTACACAGTTTGATTATCCTCACAATATATACTTTTATTACTTAAGAGATATAAATTTTACAAATATAAAAAAACACTCTTGCGAGGATTGGACAAGGGTGCAAGCCTTCGGTGGCTAGGGCTCAAGAGAGAGGAAATTCCTCATAATACGTGCCTTCTCAAGTAAAACTGCCTTCTGCATCCGATTCTTGATCCAACAGCTTAGCGATAACCTCTTGAGATGCTGGTCGAGGCTTTTCATTCTCTTCTTTCTCCTCGCTCCTTTAATAGGAGCGAGTATGTATCTTTTCCATGTACGGTTGGCGTATGTATGCTTATGCATACATACACCAACCGTACATGGAAAATATTGGCACCGTTCCTATGATACTGGACGAAGAATCGCTGTGAGTTTACGGTCTACGCTCTATATTGAAATCTGTCGTATATCCATACAATATGGAGCTCGTCAAATTTAGAGGGAATAGGAATTTTCTAGACAAACATGTGTCACAGTAAACTCCATGCAAGTCTCTTTTAGATAATAAAAAAAAAGATTTTGTTAACTTCAGAGATTGTTTGAACTCTAAGATAAAGTATGAAATTCTTCAATTAAGATTAAAATTCGCAAATTTTGCGTAGTATATCAATTACTTCACCTTTAATAGATATGTTTGTATGTCCCATTTGTATTTGAAATTGATTTTAGCTTTAATATTGTGCGAAATATTTATAATCATGGAAAATCCTATTGCACAACTTTTACTTTGATTTCTTAAAAAATATGTAGGTGTGTGATTTTCAAACTTATTAGGTTCACGCTATTTCCCTCATATATATAACCCGCTTCATTGTTGATCTATACATATTCTTCATGGACTATGAAAGTCATATTACTACTTCTATAGTACTTTGAATATATTTGTGATTTGCTTGAAGATACATAGGAATGTAGAGAAGTTATTAGGCATAACTTATTTATGTTAAGCTTAGTTTGAAGTCTTAGTTAAATCGCTGTTGCATTTTTTTTTTTTGCAGCTTCACACTGTTTCTCTAATAACAGAGTAGAAGAAATAATCTACCTACTGTTAATACACTCCGTCCTGCACATTCAGTTTCATTTTCGCGATATTGAGTGTTGAGCAGCGGCGGAACTCAACGTCGGGCTTTATGTATCAGAACGAGAAATGAAACAAATTAAAATATAATTGTTCCGGTGGACATCGGAAGTGCATCCATCGAGTTGACAGCCGGACGCTGCCCCACTGCGCCACGACGACCTCGAATTTTTGTGTAGCTTTTAATTAAATTATCTTGTCTTAGTATGAGAATAACATTTTAAAAAGTTATAAAATTGTTACGACCTTGTTTCCAACCCATCCTATTTCGTCGAAACAGCATTAAGCAAAATATGATATAACAATTTCCCTTTAAAATTTAGTATATTTATAATAAAATTTGCCTGTTATCGCTTCGGAATGTCGATATTATTAGGTACGAGGTAATATTTTTTTTATGTTATTTGCTTTACGATGTGCATACGAGCTTAGAATATTTAGAGCTTTTCTTGAAACCCTTACAAAAACTAAGTTTTTATTTTATATCATATTTTATAGTAAAAAAGGAAGTAAGTCAAATTAACATTCCTTGGTCCCTGTGTACATTTTAATTTATACCTAGGTAAAATTATTACAAATGTAAATATACTTGATGTAATTGTGCCATTTAAATTATTTATTTATTTACATTATTTTTAATGTAAGGAGGAATTTGACTTCTGGAAGAATTTCAAACTGACATCTAGAAGGCGTCAGTGAATTACTTTCGTCTTAATATCCTTATTTAACAAATAGTGAAAACTAATCTGTGTACATGGATAACTTTAGAAGGATGATATAAGATATAATCCATTTTAAAGACCAGAACACCTGTAGAAGATATGTATGTATAAGTATAATATATCAGCTAAACCATAAGAAATAAAAGAACAGCTCCCAATTAGAAACTATTCGGCGTTGTGAGTTTACTAATGGTAAAAATGGCAAAAAAACCTTCCTTATAAAAACCTATCATCATATATGGAGTTCTAAGTTCCCTTGGCAAAATTTGCTCAGCAACACAGTGTCTGCCTCTAAACACTGGTTGCGGGTTCGACTTTCACTCGGGTAAATGAATTATTTTTATTTCTTCTCTCTAAGGAGACAAAACGCACCATTGAATTCTACCACACAACACACAATGTCAAGGAAAGAGGGCGGAAATTGCAGAATTGAGTACCTCAACTTCCCGAAACTTCCCTTTGCCTACTCGCTATAAGAAGGATACAGGGTACATTATACCGCTGTATAATAACGACATCAAATTTAAAAAACTTAATTTTTATTAATATTTGGTTTTTATCATTGAATACAGTTTTTATAGAGCTACAACACTAAAATGTTTTTAGTGTTTCCAAACTGCGATGTCTTAAAATGCTGTCTTAAGAATTCGGTATTTTTTTATATTAAGTACGGCGCATTTTGATCTTGTAAGTCGTTTTCTCCACTTTCTGTTCGAATTTGAAACACTGTGTGATAATTGGCGGAACTCAACACCGCGCTTATCTGAGCGGGGAAAGGTATCCCCCGAGTCAAACCCACAAGTCCTTACGAGCCAAAACAAAAAGTAAGCAGTAAAGAGAGAGTATGATATCTACCTTATTTTTTGTCTTGCTTTACACACTTTTACTAACAATACTTACTTAGCTTCAAGCTGTATTCCTCTCTTACCTCTCTTACAATTTTCATGAAAATAATCTCAAAACCCTTATTTGTGTTGATATTTCAACAATCAACTCTATAAAAAAACATCGTCGTCGCGTACAATTTATCTCAATAAAGAAAAATTATAATTTTTTACGTCACCGAATAAAAGTAAAGCCATCAGTCGAGTGAACCGTAACCCAATATGTCGGAAACCGGATAGCAGACAGTGTGGCGCGGCCTTAAGTTTTCTTTTTAACTTTTCTTTTTTTTTTCAAAGGCAAAGGACTTTTATCTTGGAGCCCGTTTCAAGTTTTTTTTTTAAAAACCCTTTTTGTATCGTGTGTGATCCTTTCGTTGATGAACGAATTGTTTTGGTGGTAGTTGTGTATTAATACGTATAAAAATCGATTAGGCGTGTGCGTTTGTCAACTTCTTATTAAATAGAAAAAATATATTTAATGCTAGCCTTCTGTTCCAGGGCGTTAGGTTACGATAAATAATTTTAGTACATGTTGATATATTACATTGGAATAAGATAAAGTTCGTGTACACGTTATAAGTACATATTCAAAACAGTATAAAAACTTAAAGTTTTTTTTTTCAGCTTCACGCTCTATCCCGCATATTATAACGTGGTAGACAGATGGAACCTAATGTTAAGTCACTCCCCACGTACTGAACAATTTTCATGACATTCTATGTTGAAAGGTGAGACACAACGTCACGCTTTGTCTTTTTACTAGAGCAAGGAAATAAAGATAATTCATTCCCTCGAATGGGAATCAAACCCACAACCATTACGTTTATAGTAAGTTACAACGGTTAATATAAAACACTAATATTTATTGATAATAATAACAATTACTTTTATCTACCACATTATTATATAGAGTACGCAAACGGAGTATATTATCTTAATGAGTTGATAACTGGATGACTAAAGCATGACTGCACTCGCCCGTCGGGCCATAAATCACAATTATAGGGCAGATGACCTAAACACCTAGTTCTCGTGATAAAATACGAAAATTAGATATGACTAATATTTATTATTTGGTATCGTAAAGTATTTATATAATATTGTTATCTTTATGTATTATATTTTAATAAAATTATTGAAACTGGTAAATTAAATATGATGAAACACCGGTACGCGGCTATGGAGTTCATTCGCGATTGACGAAAGCGATACAGATCTGACTGTAAACTGGATGATTGTGGATTGGATCCCCTTTAGGGGTAAAAAATCTTTTTTTATTTATTAAGGCCAAGCCCAATGTTGAGTTTCGTCAGTCCCGAATTCTGGCTTAAATTGAAAAACGGAATGCTTTCACATTAGGTTATTTCTGTTTACCCAGTTATATGCGGGGTACAGCGTAAAGATATAAAACTACATATTTCTCCCTCTCCCTAAAAAGAGAGGAATAAACAGATATGAATGATAAGTGTTTTGCCTTCACTAAAAAAACCCGACAAGCGCGAGTCGGACTCACCAACCGAGGGTTCCGAACAAAAATTGGAGGTCTCGAGCTTTTTGTGTATTTTAGGCTTAGCTTAGCCAGAGCCCTTACATTTAGATGAACCTCACTTAAACTAGCGGCTTTTATACCAAATTTTGCCCCCTTTTTAAAGCTATTATTTTTAAAGATTTAACCACAAATGTATAGTTTTTAGGTGTATTCTTAAACAAGTATTACCTCTATTAATTTTGATTCCTTTTATAGTGTCAAATACGCGTTTTTTGCTATATAAGCGGTCATTTTTGTTAAAGTAAAGTTATACTACTACTATATACTTAATTTTTTTTTTAAAGTATAATAGAAATATGTTCTATCTTCTAGGAAACCATGACTTTAGATCTAGATCTACCATATATCGAGATATATTATGACAGACAGTCAGACTGACAGAAGGACGGACTACATAGTGAGAATATCTTATAAATAAAATAAATTTTAAATAGATCAATATCTTATAAGAGTTCCTTTTTTCCTTAAAAGGTACGGAACCCTAAAAACACAGAATTTCAACATTATTTCTACACTGTAACACAATATTATTTTCAGTTAAAATGACATAACAAAGATACATGTGAGTAATTTTTAAATAATATCAAAACTAAATTTAGCGAACACGCCCCCTCCCTGACAGGCGAAGAAAACCAAACCCTTTGACATGATAAATATTATTGCCATTCGACACCGTTTTCGTTTAAAAACATACCTAGAGCGTGCGACACTTCTGCGTATCCATTTTAATGAGCGCTTTTAAAATTAGACTGTTTACTTTTTAAATTGATGTGCTGTTTATTTATGGTTACGTGGTTTTTTTTTTATCTGTTTTAGTTTGGAAAATTTAATTTAAGTGCAATTGATTTATTTATTTTGATTCTTCTTATTTCTTATTTCATTTTGATAGATTTTTTTTATTGTTGTATCTGCGAAGATATAAAATATTATATTCTCATTCTACGAAATAAGAAAAAGTAATTGATAAACTATTTCTTTCTCTATTGATAATAATGTGACTTTATATAAAATGCAATTTTAAAAATTAAACTACTACATATTTATGAACTATAAAATTTACAGAACCAATCTAAGTCTACTTCTCAACATTAGACGCGGAAGACGCACAGACAGACGTCTATTAGAATCTATTAATATTTTCCATGCTGACGTAATATGTGAGTTGTGCATGTAATTATACTAGTTCATTCATGATATTGAATGCAGTTAGAGAGCTAGAGCATCGTGTCTAAAGCTGTGTTACTTACTTCATCACTGAAGGAACAATACATCCGTACAATATACTTTTATTGTTTTTTGTACTATAGTAATATAGGATTTTAATTTATTTTTTTCTTATTTCACAAAATTTTATATAATTCGTATACGTATAATGGCACTTTTATCTTTTTATTAGATTTATTGAAATAAATTATGTTAGAACTGTGATAGAATGTTGTTATAAATATTATGACTCCATATTGCTCTTATTAAAAAGATTTTAACTTATAATCAAATTTTTTTACAATTTACATTTACAGTAATTAATATTTGCCTAGCACTGATCAAAATTAAGCAAAGTACCTGCAGAGAGATTTAGAACAAAATAGATAAAAAAAAGATAAATATATATATTTTTTAATTAAAACTAAATTTCATCCGTAAAACCTTTATCAAAAACATATGCACAATCAGAGCTACCAACCGAAAAATTGAGTTCGGACGAGTAGAAAGGAGGAAATCCGATATTTTTGCACGAATTAGGGAATATTGTAAAAGTCTATTTTTCTTAGACGCATCGGCGCATGTGCTTGCGGTTTAGAGTTACCGTTCAATCAATAAAAAAATACATTTCACGAACAATGGATACATAGAAAGGGTCAACCGTTGCTTTTTTTTCACATAAATCCCAAAAATTATAAAGCTTTGTATCGATGACCCTTTGAGTTACAATAATAAAATATTTCCAAAAATATTTTTCGACCTTTTATTTTAATGTGATGTCTTGAATTACATGAACTACTTTTTATTGTTTAGTTGTACATATAAGGAAAGGGTTGCTTAGGCCTCAGTGGATACATTATTCTTTAATTTACAATATATTGTTATTTTTTATATATATTTTTAAGTTACACGCTTAGATCGAATATTTTTTTTTAATATTATTCTACTCTGAATTTCTATTTAACGAATTACATAAAATCAACACAGATCTTCTAAAGTCTACCTATATAACGACTACGTACTTGATTTTTTATAATCTTAAGTAGGCAAAAATTAATAATTTAACTTGTATTTAATTTTTTTTTGTCATTATTTTTAAAATACTATTGCACAACTGTTTTATTTCTTTTTAAATTATTTTTTGGCAAGCATTAACTTTCTGACACCTGCACAAAACATTTGTAACATCGCCGCCGTTAATTAAAACCCATTTACAATTAAAACTAAACCAACCACCGGACACAGCTGGCGCGCTTCTACCATATTTACTTTAGTTCTGTCTTGTTAGTCATTCATACATTAGTAACGTATGGCCAACACACAAATTCTAATACAAAATTTTCAGGAATAACAATTTTGACTTTAATTTTTCAGTTAATAAAAGCTAAAATACAGTTTTTCATTCATATTTTTAAGTTGGTAAATAGAAATGAGATAAACATGCCGGAGTGAGACGTCAATCAGCTGTCAACGACTTTCCGCTACGTTATGCTCTCCTGGTACTGCAGTTAGTAATGTACTGGGATTTGGATGGATTTGGGGCGGATTATTTCTGTTGGTGTGGTTGGTGGACGGACAAGTTGGTTAGTTTTGATTAAAAATTAAAAAGTTAAATACAGTTACTACTTCGATTTGTATTAAAATTAAATCAGCTTAACGATGTTCTCCTCACACAGCAGGGGAACGGAGAGAGTATTAAGTCATTTACTCAATTCCCCATTTTCCGCCGAATTCTGGAGGTACTGCGGGGTGAGTGAGTGGCGAGTGGCGACTCAACGCCGGGCTTTGCCTCGACACTCGAGCGAAGAAATGAAAATATTAAATATTAAATATTTCATTACCCCCCGAGTGGGAATGGAACCTACAATCTGTGATACTTACAGTCACACTTTGTGCCTTGCGCCACGATTTACAAAGATACAACTTGACGCTATAAAATATAAAAAAAAACAAACAAAACAATATAAGTAATTTAGAAATAAACAAAGTAAACTTATAACTCATTTTTTTTACCTTTTGAGGTACCGAAATATAAGCACTGTATTTACCTAAAATAGTATTAATAATGTAATTGTAGTAGGTACTTATAATAATAACATTTTCAGACAGACACCTGCTTTTATTTAACTAATACTAAATCAAAGGCCTTGGTTTTAATAAAATAAAAAGAAATATTGACTTTTATAAATTATTGATATTATATTTACATTACATTGTAAACCAAATCACTATTCTTACTTTACACATCTCTAGCAAACTACAGAGAGAGATCATAGAACTTTTCCTTATGGGTTTCTTACATCATATTTGGAATAAATATTTTTCTAAGTGAAATTGTCAACTACAAAAAACACCTTTCAAATGCCTCATGATAGGCAGAGGGAAGCTAGTGTTAAGACACTCCGTTTCCCACTTTCCGCCGAGTTCTGGAGGCATTGAGTGTTGAGTGGCGGAAGTCAGCGCCGCGCTTTATTTACCTCCACACCAGAGTGAAGAAATTAAAATATAAATGTACATAAATATTTCACTTCCTCGGGTGGGGATCGAGCCCACAACCAGTCGATTCACACTTTGTGCCTCTACGCCACGACTGGCCTCATGATAACTTCTACAAACCATGCTGTGTAGGTTTACGTACGTATACGATAAAAAAACTGCGAATAATAAGATCTTCATAGCAAAATGAAAGAAATATATAAATATTCAGCTTGTATAAAGTTAAATAAATTTTATAAAAAGTGAAAATCATGTAAAATGTATTTGACAAGGCGCGTTGCACGTGAGCACCCGTCCACTTCGCTCGTTCTAATGATCAAAAAAATTAAAATTTTAAATAATTTTCAATAGTATTATTTTAAGTAAGTTTAAAACAGTACTTATGCTATATAGTTCTTGATTTCCCTTTTCTCTCGCAAAGAAAATATTTTTCAAAATTAATCAGCTTCACGTTGTATCCCGCACACAGCAGGGTAGGCAAAGGGAATCTAGTGTTAAGACATTGCGTTCCACACTTTCCGCCGCATTCGGGAGGCATTGCTTATTGAGTGGCGGAACTCAACGCCGCGCTTTGCCTCGACACCA
>DWAL01000246.1:0-12686 GCA_018230405.1 Heliconius hortense
CTACCCTGCTGTGTGCGGGATAAAGCGTGAAGCTAATTTTAATTTTTTTTTTTTTCTTACCTATTTCTATTATTAATCTTCTGTTGTTTGGTCGGCTGATTGGACTGACTCATGATGGAGGGAATATGCAGGGACGAATGCGGGTACTGAGGACTCGGAGCCGGATGCATATGCATCATCGAACATGGTGACGCTAAATCCGATCCTATACTTGTCGGAGACTCTAGTCCAAGCTGGCTGACATCCAATTCACAAGCCGGATATTGGACTGAATGGACTGAGTTGCTTGTTGAGTCTGGGGTGTAGACCCCCATGGACTGTAATGCTGGACTGACCGCTTCACACATCTCTTCTTTATGCGTTTCTTTAGGAGACTCATCTTTTTTGGACTGTCGAGATTTTTTTTCTATTTCCACCTTCTCTTGGCATGGACCATTCTGGTTGAACGTCTTGCAGCCAGGAGATGTCAGGATTTGTGGGCTCTGTTGCCGGAATTCCGCACAGCTAGTCACAACTTCCTGGTGCTTGTTGACTCTTTGCATCATTTGCTTTATCTGTGCATCATTACTGTGAGATTTTTTTGTATCGCATTGTGTTTGACACGCAGTCGTCGTTTTTGATTGCTTGGTAGGTTTACACTCGTTTTTCTGGCAATCAGATGCTTTCGAAGTGGGAACTTTAGTTTCTTTAAAATGTGGCAACCCTGTCGTTGCGTATATACCGCCTGATAGAGCACCATAAGCCAGAAAATCCTTCTGATCGTACTTAGGATGCAACTTTTGTGGAGATTTCTGCATCTGATCCAGGTGAGGTAGATTAAATCCTTGGAATTTGTCCAGGTAATTTTTGTCGTTGTTTTTCATATCCAAGAATCTGTTATGGTCCCACGTTCTAGTAGGGTCCCAGGGCGCCCATTGCGACATTGTGTACTGTGCGTGATTCGTGTGATAGTTGGGAATTTGATTCATCGCGTAGTCCGCTTTTGGTACTAATTCATTGTCGTATTTAAATTTAGGCAACATCTTGTTTAAATCGTTTTGTTCCGCTGCCTTTAGGTTAAGTTGTGTGGAACAGCTTTTATCATGTTTGACAGATGCGTTCTTGTCGCATTTGGCAACATTTGACTTTTCCTTCTTAAAAAAATCTTGTTTCTTCGGCGCCTCCGTAGGTTTGCTTTCCATTTTACTCGTTACCGCAACCGTATTTATAACGTTTATTGGCACAGATGTTTCAGGTTTTCTGGCAGATGGATTTTGTTCTGGAAAAAATAATTTGGGCTCCGGCGTGCTTCTTGGGGTTTCATTTTTAGCGGATTTCTTTTCGGTTTTTTCCATTTTACTGTGCGCTGAGTTCACTCTGACATCCCGCAGTTTACTTTTCTCTCTAGGTTTCTGATTGAGATCATTTTTGTCCTGAGAATTCGTTTGAACTATACTCATGGAGTTGCTTAATGAGGTATGCATGTTAGAAAAGTTGGGATCCAAATCGGTTCTCTCCATTCCCAAGTTCACAGCAGCGTTCGCGCTTTGACATCTCGGCAGATAGTTTATATCAGCGACAATTGGCACTTTAGGTATGACTGGATTGACGACAGGTGATGTGATAGGGTGGGGTACTTCTAGCTTTGTCGTACTTTTGCTGATGACAGGTGGTGGATCAGACAAGGTATTGATAGCTCTGCTCTGATCATTTGTCTTCACTTGCACTTTATCAGTTTGCACTCCTTGCGACTCCTTACTGACAGCGCCTCTATGATTTATATATGGATGATGTATTTGCACTGGATTTATTGGCTGTATTGTCATCGAATTGCTCACGGAGTTGTGGTAATTTGGCATCGAATTCTCGATTATACTTCGCGATACGACAATCTCGTCTTTTCTAGTGTGCATCATATCATTTCTGAATGGTATCTCACTCTCTTTACTAGTGATGGTCATTTGTAACTTGCGCGCATCGATTTCATTATAATCGATTTTAGGTGGTTCTGGTTTTTTAAGAGTCACATCTCTATGTGGATCTAGATTCTGTATGATTGTTTCTATTTTGTTAGGTGACTTTTTCTCTGGTGTTTTACTTTCATCAATAGTTTGGTGTTGTATTACAGTCTCCTTTCTAACTTCACATTTCTCTCTCGGTTCACATGTCACTTCCATGTTAACCTTCTCAGGTGACTTCTTTTGTTTGGGAGACTCACTGATAACAGTCTTATCATTTTTCTTTGGAGATATGCCTGTGTTGGGTGAAATAGCGTTATCAGATTCTCCTTCTACCACGATAGTTTCAATTGGGTGCATTCTCGGCACAATGAGGTCTACGGGCGGTCGTAAAGTGTCAGAGTCAGATGGACCCTTAGCATCTATAACTATGTGAGCGTTCTCTGTAGACACTACTGGTAGTACTTTAGATGGGAGTTCACTTACAACGTTTTTCGGCTTAAGATCATTATTTTGTTTGGGAATGATGTTGGTAGGCTTAGGAGATGGTAGTGGACAACTTTGACTATTATTATCATCTGATTCCGATATGACAATCGTATCTTTATCATCAAGCACTGGTTTAGTTGGTGATTTAAGTTCTCTATTTATAGTCTCTGGAACACTTTCAAGTTTCTCACTTGTCATTTTCTCGTTATTTTCCGTTACACTCATATCCGGTCCGTTCGCTACGACCGTTGGGTCTTCATCAGTTTTGTCTTTATCAGTTTCGTTAATAACTTGGTCTTTTTCAGCTATTGACTTGGGAGAGTCCATATGAATGCTGTCAAGTTCCATATCGCTAGTGTGGTTGTCAGTACTGTTATCTTCTATAGGCCTAGGAGTAGCTGGTTTGCTTGGTATGCTCGTTCTTTCTTCAGCTTCTTCAACATCCATCTCGTCATCTGCTTCACCAGATGAATCTTCAGAACTTTCTCCATTATTCTTAGCTTTATCATCTGGTTTATCATTATCATTTGGAGCTTTCTCCACATTTTTCTCAGCTTCATTAGGAACTGAATCAACAGGTTGCTCGACAGAATCATCTGTCTTATAATCATCATTGACCGTTTCGTCGACTTTTGGTTTTTTGGCGACAGGTGACTCAACTTTGTTAACCTTTTGCCGTTTGGGTTGGCGGCCCTTCCAACCAATTTTCCTTTTAGTTTTTGCTTTAACCTCACTAACTGGAGTTTCCATTTCATGCCGAGCATCCACACTCTCTTGACTGTCTTGACTATCGGACGCGTACGCCGGTTCTTTAAGCGTTTTCCGCCTATTTCTAGGTAAATCGCTGATTTCCTCTTGAATTGTAGACTTTCTCGCAACACTTTTACTCCTTTGTCTTCTCGGAGTGGCTTCAGGTTCTTTAACTTCATCAACACTTTCTGATATCTTTCTAGTCACGTCTCTTTTCCGTTTCCGTGTACCATCACCAACGGTAGGCGTAGTTTGATAAGTACTTTCACTATATTTGAGCGGCCGCGTCCGTCTTCTACCCGATGAAGTTACTTCCACCGGCATATCCGGAGTTTCCTTTTCTGACTTTGCTTTCATCTCCACTTTGGCCATTTCCGGTTCCGTTTCGGTGTTTTCGCTTTCCGTTTTCATCTCTTCATCGTTTTCCGTTTCTTGATCACCGGATCCTTCTTCCGGTGATCTAAACGGATTTACCGTTGGTGCTAGCAGAGGCGTCCATCTAAGACATTCAGGGTCTATCTCAAGCCTAGGTCGACCATTAACTTTTTTCATATGATTATCTACTTTATTCCAATCAACACTGATACCTAGTTTCACTGTATCATTGTTAGGCACGTATCTTACAAAACCTAGTAGCTGGAACGTCACAGCTATGTCATTCATATGCATTCCCGTTGTGAAGGCGATATCTTCGAATGTAAACGGCCGGTCTTTGTGATCGTGTAAGAACTCTAATATCACTGATTTCCAATAAGCGTGGTACGAAACACGACCTAGGTCGGATAAAGGTTTTTCTGGAGTACCCGGTTGGCCTTCTTCTTTTGACAATAAATAACCTGCGAAAGAAAACATTATTACTATATGTCACAAATATTTTATACAAAATAAATATAAAATTATTAATTAAATTAAGCTTTAAAAGTTGCTATAAGACAACACTGTATCTAGATTTTTTTTAATTTTTGAAGACAGGCCAAACCGAAAGCTAGGCTAAGCATTTTACAAAAAAAAACACAAAAATTAAAAAACAAAAAAAAACTCCACCACTCACTAAAATGGATGAGAAACCGTCCGTAACCCTGCCTCTGGTACTGCGGCATTGTCATTATACACGACACGTTATACTTCTGCTGACAGTGTTTCTCTTTAGAGAAATAACCAACTAAATGGCATCCTTTCGCATCGTTTTTCGTCAACACATAAAACAAAAATGGCTCGACGTCATAATACAGTGTTTTGTGGTCCAGAAACAGCTTCGCTAGGAGGCAGAGATTCTGACAGTATATCTTATTTGCATTGCCGTCCACTTCGAAGACGGATATGTCGCCACATCTATATATTTCCGTCGCAGGGGGGTGTCTCCATAGGCATTTGTCCAAATGTCGCATTAACACTGCTCGACTTTTCGCATATTTCAAACAAAATTCGCATAGGAATAGCTTTGGCAACCTGAAATGGGCATAAAATTATTTTATAAAAAATAGTGATAAATAGTATAAAATAAAAACAGCGCTTCTTGAAATCAGGGCGGATCCAAATTGTGCTATATTAAAATTTGTATGATTTCTAAAAAAAAATTTTTTTTCTTTAGGTATGGAACAACATTCATAAAATGTTTAAAAAATATTTGTGGTATTATTTGAACACCAAATAATTATTAAAAGCACTCAATGTATTTGAATAATATATATAATTTTTCTATATCTCAATTGCTTTATAATAATACAGTAATATTAAATAGCAATCGAAGTTATATTGACCAGTTTGTCAAATTGTGTGAAGTAGCAAAACTCAATCCCACGCTTTGTAACAGCAGAAAAATTAAAATATAAATATAACCATACCGCCAAGAGGGAATCGAAAGCACAACCATCACATTTAAATTCAGACACTATCACTTAGCTACGACGGCCTCCAAAATATAAAAACAAAAATAAAAACATACCTGGCATATTCCTGCGGGAAAGGGCTTGAGTACCATGTCTCAATCTCCCATTGTCCAAACTCGATGGCCGACGGGCACCTCGAGGGTGGTGGGCCTGCACCCCCTGAGGGCGTGGGCACCACCTCCTCAGCCCCTCCGTTAGCAGATCGGGCCTGGGAGAACAGTTCGGCATCAGCCTCTGTCACCCCGGGTGGTAGTCTCTTGCCTTCTGGAAAATTATAATGGATATATAACATTCGCATTTATTGGATTAATAGGTTGTTACATATTATTTTATTTAGGGAAACTTCCCTGTCTGATACAGTAGTGTTTGGTGCTCTGTTCTCTCTGACTACCCCGCTTAGGGATAAAGAGTGAAGTTAAGTTCCATGTCTGATAGACAAAAAGCGGCGTTTCGCTGCTCAACACGCAATTTCTCGTGAAATCGATCATTCAGAAACAGGGGATGTGGAGTGTCTTAATACTCGGGTTTCTTTTGTCTATCCGGCGAAAAGCCATTTATTTTTTTAACGTACCAGAATATTTAATATTTTTATTTCCTTTCTCTGTTAACATGGCAAAGCACAAAGTTGAGACAGAAAATGAAGTGTCTTACGGGAACGGAGTGTCTTAAATCTAGATTCTCAGGTTCCTCTGCCTACCCAGCTATTTTCGGGACACAGCGCGAAGTTATATAAAAAAAGAATATTACAATTAGATATAAAAATTACACACATTGCATATAAAATATTAAGCATCAAACTACAAAAAAAAGGGAAATATAACACGCGTATATACAAAAAAGTACTGGGAAAATTTCGAGACATTCGAGAAGCGCGAGCGAAAGTGTATGTGGGCTTAAGGAGAATGTGTGGCATTTAATGTACGCTCAGCAGAGGAGAAATCGAGCCTGCAATCAGACACATTCACCGCGCCTCCTCTCGCATAAAAAAAAACAAAAATAAAACCAAAAGTAAAAAAAAAACAACATTTAAACACGCGTATCACATAACATATGTATTATGTATTTAATATACAAGTACTGCAGATAGAAGATTCGAGAACATTCGAGAAGCGCGAGCGAAAGTGCGTGCGGGCGTGCCTTGCGGGCGGTCGGGATCTAGGGGGAGGGTGGGTCGGGGTAGTCCGGCCAGCCAATCAGACACCACTTTCACCGCGCCTCCCGTCACATCTTACCCGTCTGATTGGTGGCCGGGCCCTCGCGATGCAGCTTGTGCGCCTGCGCGTCCGCACCTCCCCCGCCTCCCCGCTTGCCCTCCGCCGCGCGCACCACCAGCGCGGACGCGCTCAAACGACCCCATACCTCCCTTTTCACCTCACGTTCCCTCTCCCCCATCTCGTCTAACCTCCCCTCTTCGCCTCTCTTCGCTCGTTCTCTACTAAGCTTCGCTTGATACCCCTTGAAAGTTCTATCAGTGCCCCTTAACTCCCCTCCCTCCTCTAATCTCCCTTCTTCACCTCTCTTCGCTCGTTCTCTATTAAGCGTCGCTTGATATCGCTTAAAACTGCGACTCGTGGCTTTTAACTCTCCCTCCTCCTCCTCTAATCTATCTTCTCGCCTTAACCTCTCTTTACTCTTCCCCCGCCTATGTTCTTTGCTAAGTAACGCTTGATATCGCTTTAAACTGCGACTTGTTCCCCTCACCTCCTCTTCCTCCTCTTCCTCAACATCAATCCGCTCTGTACTTTTGGTGGACAGCCTCTGTTCTCTATTGAGCGTCGCCTGATAGCGCTTGAAGGTACTTCTTGTTTCCTTCAGCACCTGGTGCTCCTCACTTTCGGGCTGACGCTGAGCGGGACGAGCACGGGGTCGTGACTGCGAGCGGGATGCCGTACTCACGGAGTAGAACTCCGAGAGGCCATCGAACAGTGTGGTCAGCAGTCTATCCCCACATCTGCTGCGCCGGCGATGCCTCAACAACTCCGGCTGTAAAGGTTCCGGGTCCCGATTCGTTTCCGGCTTAGATTCTATGACCTTCTGCTTCTGAGCTTCAGCCGCGAAGCCCCACGCGCCGTTGGGGGCCGCGTCCGTTGCTAGCCGTTCAAAGATGGTGGGGGGTGGGGGTGGGGGTGGCGGGGCAGGCGGAGGCGAGGGGGTGGGGGAAGTCAAGCGCGGGCGGGGGCGGGAGCGACGTTCCACACGCAGCTCTAAACGCTGAACGCGCGTCACTCTAACGCCGCCCCACTGCGAGCCCTCCCAGCTCTCCCATTCCCCAGAAGACTCCCTACAGCGTCGTTTTTTCACCATATTGAAGGCCGAGAATCTAAAAAATTTCTGTTTCTCCTTGGACATTCTATGTTCGGTGGCAGTTGTGGTTGTAGTTGCATTACCGTCGGAAGGCTCGTCCTCAGAGTCGACGCGTCGCGCGGCCGCCTTCGATTTCCTCTTCTTCGGCGTACCTCCCATTGTAGCAGTCCTGCAATAAAAACGAGACCGTTGGTACATAAAAAAAGACCTGCGTTTAGTACAATAGAATCAATTAAAAATCTAATTTCCATGTACAATTATATTTTAACAGACATCAAAAAAAGGAGATTCATCAGTTTGATATGTATGTAATATTATAGGAATTAGAGTATGATGACCCATTTAGGCTCCCAAACTCGTGTGTTTGTATATTTGTCTACAACTAAATGTCATATCGAGATGATTCTTTTTTAATTAAGTATACTTCAACTTAGGGAACACTACAGGTTTCTTTAAAATTGCTTCCGTAGTTTTGGAGATATTGTGAGATTAATGAAACATAGGTAGATAGTAGAACCTGCGTTTTTTTCCTTTCGACTTCACTGGCTGTTTTGATATTATATTATTATATATATTATATTATTATTAATGAAAATACAAAGAGAATTGTTAACCATACAAAATACAAATGACAATTTAAAAAACATAATTTTGTAATATTTTGATTGAATGCATTACTAAATCTACAAATATAGACATTTTTAATTGAGATTTTCTTTTACTTGCAAATTCTTAATATTTTTTTTTAAATTTACAGTTTAGTGAATCTATAAAGTATGATATCAAGTGAAGTGTATGTTACCTGTCGCGGTCGCAGCGCTCGCAGCGCCAGGGCGGGCGGCGGCAGCGCGCGTGCGCGGCGCGCGGGCAGCCCCCGCAGCGCGCGGCCCACTCCCCGCCCAGCCCGCACAGCGCGCACCGCGCGCACGCCCCGCACGACCACCGCCCACTCTGCACAGTTACAATAGTCAAAGATATGTAAGCAGACAATGTGAAAGGCGGAAAACGATTTACATTTCCACCAACAAAGACTTGTATTTTAAGAATTTTGATGTAGATTAATAATAAAATCGCAAGACTTAGGAGTGGTTATACAGTAATCAAATGATCCCTGTCCTGCTACAATATTTTTTTCTTAACGTTTCTAAAATATTTTTCTATTGTTTGTGGACTTTTGTGGATTAAAGTGTTACTTTAAAAATAATTAAATTAAGTATCAAAAAGTAACATAATTTATTAGTATGTTTCTTTAAGGGATTTTTACAAATAGTTAACTATTAATTATTAGGAATGAATTTTCTCAATCTAGCAAGAAGATAAAGAACTAAATATAAACAATTAAAAAAATTAAAACCATTCAATCCAAATCTTAACTGTAAATAAAATAACTTTTAATAAAATATTTTCCAAGTGTCAACTTTCATAACAATTTATTAATAAATTCCAAAAAAAAACCACGCGCACAATATATTGATTATTGAGTTTAAAAAAAAAACCATTTAATATCAATATACAAAAAAGAGAAAATCATTTATAGCTACAATTACATGTCAAGAGCCCTTATTGGGATGTGAATAAGCCATATGTGCATAATAAAACTGAACATATGTTTATAATTCACACGAATAAAAATGAAGTTTGACCTAGAAACATACTTGAAAGAATTTTAAGAAAATCACTTTGCCGTAACTTATCATAAAATATCTTTATAGTTTTAATAACCCATTGACATTAACTATAAATATATTTTTTTTAATTATTATTGGTAGAAATTGTGGGGATCCAACCCACAACTAGTCGATTTTACAGTCACACTTTGTGCCCCTGCACCACCACTGGCCTCAAGTTTACTAATATACATACATAATTTAAAAAAACAATTAGCAAACCACCCATTTACATAGGAACAACATGAACATGCTCATTAAACATTTATTTATTTACTCTGTAGTATTCATATTGCATGTGATCTTTCTTGTAATGGCCGCATTGATTGCAGAACTATTGACATTATACTTTTTTTATGTCTGTTTAATTACATAATTAGTATTAGTTTGTTTGTTTTATTTAACACTTTTTACATACATTAGGCCACTAATGTAGTTATTTAAATCACTTGAATCACTTGAAAAAAAATTAAGTTGGTATCTGGGTGGGTATTAGTACTTTATATGAAATAAAATATATTTTTTGCTATATATCTTGACAGAGGTAACTTATGTGTTAAAACACTCTGTTTTTTACTTTCCAACACCAATTTGCTTAAATATGGAAATGAAAATAATTCAAACATTATCATTCCCATACTGAAAATCTCTGTGATATTATTATGATATTATTATAAATATAGACAAATCTTAGCATTTTGTTAAGATATGTTACAACTTGGTCCACACCATAATTTTTATTTAAATAATTAAATGAGAGCTATTTCTTTTTTTAATAAATGTTAATTATTTTTCTTATATATATCCATACCTTCAAAGTAGTCAAATTTATATACTCCAATAGGTTCAAGCAAGTGGGATGTGCATATGACTTGCACTGATAACAGCAAATTAGGGCCTCACTGGCACCAAGCTTGTTCCTGTCGTCAGTGCCGAGACATTCCACACACACTGGCACTCCACCTGGACTTTGATTCTGGAATTTTTATTTAAATAGATTGTTAGATATATACATTTTGACTGTAATTCCTTGTTTTTTGTTTTTAACTTTATATTATAGCCTAGATCCTAGTGTTAAAACTCTTTGTTCACCACTTTTTGCTTAATTTTCAACATATTGCATTTTGAGTGGCAGAATTCAATGTTTTGCTTTATTTTCTTTCCAAAACAAGAAAACAAAGCATTCCCCCAAGTGGGAATCAAACCCACAACTTTTGCAATTACAGTCAAATGCTATGCTATACACCACAAGACTTAATTTAGAATTATATTAAAGCATCAAGGACTTACAGAAAATAAAAATTAGTTAAAAGCATTTGTAATAGTTATATATGTTAGAGAAAAAATGTGGTTAAAATATAAACAAAACCTGAATAAATCTCCTAGTTCAGCATAATCATATTTATATTATAAAAAAAACACTCTTGTTAGTATCCAGATCTATGAGTAAATTTAGTAGGTGCATAGAACAATTTAAGACATGATTCATTCAAGGAACTGAAATAAATTGAAGGAGTTAACAAATATAAGATATTTGTTATTTTAATCACAATTCATTTTATAGTTGTTGTTGTTTTTACAATTTTTTTAGAATTTTCAATAAAAAATATATTACAATGAAACTATAAGCTTACTACATATTATTATTAAATTACTAAAAGGCAAAAAATTAAAAAGACCTACATAAATTTAAAAACAAAACAATTTTATCTTTTCATAAAAAGAAACAAAGTTATTATTATTTTTTCCAAATGAATAAATGCAGTAAATAATATTACTGCATTCATTCAAGGCAAAGAATGAATGGGAAGTGTGCAATGTTTATGTTTTGTTTTTGTTTACTGATAACAATTTATGAATGAAAAATAGCAAAATAACGTTTCATTTAAAACTTAAGTTTTTCCAATATTATGTTTTAAAATTTTATAAAACTAAATCAATTTTAATTTTAAATATGTTTAAAATGTAAATATAACACAAGATTCTTATTTGATTTTGCAATGAGATTAAAACAATACATGGTTTTTGTTTGTATACTCACATTATCTGGACTTTCTTGAGGTTTTCTAGGCTTTGAGATGCGATCGGATGCGGTGAGGGGTCGATCTGTTGCCTTGTAGTTTCCCGCGTGGTGAAGCAACAGTCCCCTGGCCACGGCGCGCTTGGCCGCCGCACGCAATATATTCCGCACGTCAGTGTTCTCTTCCACCGACACTTGGTATGCCTGGCGCAAATGTTTTTCAATAGTCTTTAAACTAGAACCGTCTCGTTCCCCCAACTCGCGCACTGCCTTCGCCACCGCCCGAGACACATCCACATCGGCGGCGATCCTCAGTATCTTGCTCTGCAGCCCACCAGGGTCCTTGTAGGAGCTCTGCCCCTTGTTGTAAACCTTCAGGACGACGCCTTCACGCACGGCGCGCTCCAGCCGCTCCGAAACGACGTCCTCATGGTAGTTGTGGTGCTGCCTGATCGCATGACATATCCTCTCCACGCTCGGCCTCTGCTTCTGCGACCTTATCTTATGTATCGCCTCAAGTATCCATCGCTTCCACACTTCTTTTCCAACGTCGTCTGGCTCGCTCATTTTTATAAACAATTATTTTGTGCAGCCGTCAAAGTAACGGTACGGTATCACAGCTAGAGATGTGTCAACACCCATCGTATTTTGGCGCCTCGAGCGAAATTCCATTTTATACAATGGAACTTCGCCGGGAGCGACCGGTAAGTACGGCCGCGGTGCGAGACGCCAATTCAGAGCATGTCCGAAACGCCGTCGCCAGCGGATGACACATCGCGCCTCGCGAGCGGGTTTTGGCGGAGCGGGCATCCGACGGCGGCCATCTTGTGGCAATCTCGATTTACGTAGCGGACAAATACACGCGACGTAAATAATGAAATTGAGATATAATTTATCACTTTGATCCTCGAATACAACTTCTCACCATCACAAATAACCTTTAAATATTCATGAATATTAAAATAAAACTAAAATACAGCACGGTCCGTTCCGGTTCCTTTTTTCACAAAGCGCCTTCACCAAACAAACAACACTAGTTGTGCACTGTCTATAAATAAGTTATTTTATAAAAAATATTACATTATATTAATGCAGAATTATTCTCTTATAATAGATATTTTCCAAAATTTTATTGAAAACATTCACAAAACACTAACAAAAGACTCTTCAAAATGGCTATCAATCAGTTTCCTTGCTATAAGAAAAAATAATTTTGATATCCTGTCCGTCACAATTGTATTGCCATTTTTAATTAAAATATACATCATAATAATTAGGGCACTTTCATTGTCTATGATCAAAACACAAAAAAGGGTTTAAAAATACTATTACTTATATAATATGTTCTTAATAATTCATTCTTGTTAAATAATGTATAATTTATTTTAAAATGCACGTTTAAGTTTATGTTTTTAACATTATAAAAATAAGATTTAGTAACGAAATGTTACCAGACTAAATTACATTAAAAATAATTAATAATTATAATTGTTTTTTGTGTTGTAATAGTTAATATTTTCTTGTTATTATTACTGACAAAAAATAAATATTATTTATAGGTTCAAGAATGTTCAAAATAACTGTACGATATGATTAAAAAATATATTTAGTTTTGAATAGCAAAGTAGGA
>DWAL01000247.1:0-12681 GCA_018230405.1 Heliconius hortense
CATGTACATTTTATCTTTTGTTTACACTCCAATTTTTTTAATTTCAATTTTCAAACTGTACTTTAGCAAGAAATAAAAGGCTTTTTATTTTATTATTATTACTTATTAAGTCAGTCTCTTATCGTTCACTGACCAAACCGAGATATTCTCATGGTCGATGGTGGAACTTAACGATTTTCGCATACAACAATCGTAATGTGCATGGAATTTTAATATTCTTTTACCACAATCGAGAATCGAACTGCAACCTTACAATGTAAGCTTCTAAAAGTATCTATAATACATTTCATATGTTAGTATTAGACTTAGAATACAGAAGTCAATATAACTGTTACGACACACAACGAATAAGTGATTACATGAGTTATACAACTATAAATTCACACGATAATGCTAAGTACTGGCTAGGTTATTTTCAATGTAAGAAATATATACCCAAAAGCTTAGTGGTTACTTGCAAGGCTTTCAAATTTTGGATTATATGTTCGAATTCAAGTGAAGGCTAAAAGATTTGTTATTTTTTTGTATAGTAAAGGATTTTTTCTATTTGGATTGACAGACAATATAAAACTAGTGTTATAGCAATAGGTTCCATCTTGGATTCCAATACGCTTACTATTCAATTGAGTTGGTATATCTATAAAAGTTAGTATAACAATAAATGTTATAATAATAAATATTATATGCGTTTACTATCTATTATTTGAGTTGTATTTAAATACCTGTAATTTTTTTTTAAACTATACATTAGAATACCATAAAACAAAATTTTGAGCAATAAATTATAACTTAGTATATACTTACTATGAAAACCAATATCCTTTCCCTAGCTACAAATTTATTGCATAACCTCAACTAACCCGAGTACGGGTGAGCATTAGAATGCGAGGTAAATATTCTTAAGTAACAATCGTATGGTAGGTGCTAATTTTATGCCGCTTATATTATAATTGCGGTATTGTTCAACAGATAATAGCTACGATATGGGTCAATTATGCGGTAAAATTACGTATCTTTTGGGTTTCACGCTGTATCCCGTATAAAGCAGGATAAGTAGAGAGAATTTGGTGTCAAAACACTCTGTTTTCTACTATCTGTCTAATTAATTTGTGTTAGTAGGCAGAACTTTGCGCCGCGTTTTGTCTTACAGTAGATTGAGTATTTATAATGCAGTATTTTTTTACGGTCGGCATTTAGACATGACTAGAAATTAGATTAATTTTCTAAATAAAGTATACTTTTAACTAGGTTAGATTAATGAACAAAAGACAATTGAAAGTCAGGCCTAGACGAATATTCCACAGTCTTTCTTACATAAAATAAACTTGTATGAACAAATTATATAAGATTAAATAAATTCATAATTATGGCATATGGCATCAATCAATAAAAGCCAATTAAGAATTTAATTACAGATGTTTTCTTTTTCTAAAATAAAACGTTTTGTGGTTGCTATGATAATGATGCCTAGACTACGAGAATTAATTTATCTTAGGTAAAATATGTAATTGCTACAGCCAATTAAATTTTCCATATATATCTTTGGAATATATATACTTAATTTTCTTATTGTACCGTGGCTATGTATTCTGTTGCTTAATTTTTGTATCACATTTAAATTAGATAGAAATTAACATTTTACACATATGTAAAAGCATTCGCAAACGATGTAGGTACCTACCCAGCCACAACGGAGTCTACTTCAATTCGGATGCATGATTATAATATGCATTTAAATAATTTCTTATTGTTTGATTTGATGGGACGGTGACGACGTTGTTGTCCTATGTAAATCGCGAACTCGATTTCGATGGAAAAGTGAGAACGGAGTGTCTTGACAATAGCTCTTCTAACCTAGCTGGGGTTAAGCAAGAATCCCTTGGCTCACTTGGTAGCCCTGGGCTGTGGCGGTCGAGGATGAACACCATAAGGTTACAGTGGATAGTGTGGACAGCCTTCACCTGCCGGTCCACGAGTTCCTCATAACCGACTCAAGTTCTTCGACTAGTACCCTCACGATAAAGAAAAGGTCCTCTAACCTAACTTCAAAAGAGTGACTGCAAAACATAATTAATGTTACGAAAGTACATTCATACATACATTCGTATATCACGGTCATACAAGCGAATATGATTTAATAATTTCGACGCGTCCCCTTGCGTCAGGCGACGTCATTGTTCCAACGATTACCATACGGTTTGTATGCGGGGCGAGTAGTATGCAAGTATTTTTAAACGTTTAGACACTTTTGAAGTGGAAATTACTTAGGTATATTGTTATGTACTGTGTATAACGTATAAATATGTTTAAAATAGTTAATATTTATTTTAGCTTTAATTTAGTGTTTTCGAGATATTCCGTGCTGAGTGGCGGAAGCCGTGCTGTCCTGATTGCTTTGGTAACAGGGCAGCATCGCGAAATTAAAATAATTAATTTCCCTGAGCGGGAAACGAGCCCACAGTCGTTGTTTGTTTGTTTATTATCCGTGGGCCAAGACTATTTATCTCAAAATTGCGTAGAGATATCAAGCTGAAATTATATTATATATTCAAATTAAATTAAAAAATAATAATAAATAAAATTAAATTAAGAAATATGAAAGATAACCTATAGGATATTCTCCGTGAACTTATAATTTTAAAATTTAGCACGCAATGAGAACGTACTAAACCAAACGGAAAAAGTAGGAAGGAAAAATTCAATAAAATAAAGATTTATCGGTATTTCATAGTATAATGGTTTACCATTACAAAATATTTGTAGCTCAGCATACGCATACAATAAACTGAACATTGTCAACTTTATTCTTACCGTAATTAAAACTTATTTCTCATAGACCTACTTTTATATTTTAATGTATTAACGACTTCTTTGTTTTGTTTCAGGTATAATATGTTTGCGTCTTCAATGACATACCTAATCATAAAAGAAAATAGGGAAAATGACAATAATACGGTATTATAAGTAAGTAAGTACTCAAAGTTTCTTGTCAAGCACCAAAGCATGTAATATATAAAACCAGAAAAGTTATTCTTATAAAAAAAACCTTGATAACTTTATCCCTTTTACGAGGCCGTCGTCTTGGTGCAGTTGGACAAAGTCTAAGTGTAAACGAGATGGTGGTGAGTTCGATATTCTCTAAGGGTTGATGGGGGTGATCTAAGGGGGAATGTTTATATTTAATTATATTTGGTCTTGACAATTGAGCGAAAAGTGAAGTGTCTGCCTACCATACCATATACAGGTTTAAGTGTGTATAGCTGCAATAACATTACTATTTAACACTTCTGTCTTTATTCATCATATAAATTTTAACTACTTCAAAGCAAAATTAAAATGATAATTATTTTTTAATTACATGGTACCGCAAACAAACATTCTGTTAAATAATCAACAATTTACGTAAATAAAGCCATGGGAGAATATTTCGAAGTTCTTAATAATCGCGAACATTGCTTTCACTGTACAAATGTATTGCGTAACATGAATTTGCTAAAGCGACTTCCTCTTATGCAAATTTTGTCTAAAGATTTTGGAGTGTGAACCATAAAAAAAATACAAGTGTTGTTATATTGTGAGGCTATCGTGGCGTAGAGGCATAAGCGTTTGACTGAAGCCCAACGGTTGGGGTTCAATTCCTACGGAATATTTAATAACGGAACTAAATATTTAATAATTTCGTTTTCTCATTCTGGCAACCAGGCAAACTCAACAAGCAATATCTCCGCAATTTGACGGAAAATGGAGAACGGAAGTGTGAAGACTAACTAGATTTCCAGGTTTCCTCTACCCTGCTATGTGCGGGATACCGTGAGGATCTAAAAAATATAATTATTTCTAAAAATGGTCGAACTCACAACCTTCGCTTCTACTAAATAAATACACTATGAAACATAATATATGTATACACATTTACATATACAATAATAACTATTAACGTTAATACGAGTAAAGCTATTTACAAATTCTATTAAAAATGGGACAAAAAGACTGAATCGATCTTCCGTTACATCCGGTTTGTTTATATCAAAATATCTGGACCGTATCACGTTGACGCCCATCACTGCTATATTTGTGAACATGGGCCATAATTTGTTTTTTTTTTTACTAAAAATAAATTTAACATATTGTTTACTTTTATATTGTGAGACAGTCGCAGCGGTGCGCTACGACTGTAGCGCCTGTTAGCGTGACGATTGTGGGTTTGATTATTTGAGTCGAAGTCGAGTTTTTACACTGATTTTAAAGGAAAATGTTCCTAAGTGATTTTATATTTTTTGCAAAAAAATAACATTATACGTGAATATATTGTAATAAAAATTACATAAAAATAATATTTTTACTAACGAAAAAATACCATTTACAAATAGTAACTGGTAAATGGAGCAAGACTTACCCCGTATTTTGCTTAATCAATTGAAACTCCTATTATTTTTATAACGTTTTAAAAAATGTTCTTACTCCACACTCTACGTAGCTAATAGAAATCGGTATGGGAACTTGCTCATTTATACGCTCTCGTTACCATGTGAATTAGAGCAATGTATAGATTATCTATTTTTATTAATATTATAAAGCAAAGGAGTTTGTTTCTTTGAACGCGCTAATCTCAGGAACTATTGATTCGAAATGTTTTTTTTTGTACCTGCGATTAGAGTTACTTCGGGCACTAGAATGTGGCATTTGTCATAAATTTATGATACAATTCTTAGGTATTGCTTTTTCGTAACGGGGGGAGGCAGCAGAAAAAAGTTTATTAATAAAAGTTTTGATATAAAAGAAAAGAAAACACGTTGTATTCCACGTATAATAGACACTCTGTTTTTACCCACGCACCGCCCATTTTTCGAGATATATCATATTGACTCCGCCACTTTGTGGCGCGGTTTATTTTGTTACCAAAGAGAGTAAATGATAATAATTCAATACCAGGAACAAGAATTCAAAGAGCTGTGCTTATTACTGAGTAAAACAAATTATTTTATACGACTTGAAGATATGGCTAATATAAGCATTTAATTGCATTTGAATTTGAACTCATAACCTCAATCAAGCATTGTTGCCACAGCCAAAGCCAATTGCAAATTAGCAATATTTAAATTGTGAACTTTGTTGTTATTTATTATTAATATTTATTAAGTACATTATTTTGTCTCGTGTTACCGACATTATGGTGATTTGGATTTTCCTTAAATCGTTACATATTATATATATTATTAAATATTTTTAAAATATAGATTTCGTGTTTAGGTATATTTAATAGTTAATAAGCTACTACCATAGTCATATTTTCTTTACATAATTTATTTCTGTAAAGTTTCCTTAATAGATTATAGGGATATTTAGGTAGTAGCAATAATTTGAAAGGGTTGAAAAGTAATGAAAAGAGTGATTTATCACTAAAGTCACTTTATTTACTTATTATCTAAAATTTCGATACCTGGATAAAGATAAACAAAGAGACCTCAGTGACACATACCATTGTATTGCAAATATAAATATTACCACAAAAGGACTTCAAACCCATAACACTACAATATGAACAATTGTCGATCTTTTAATACTTTACGCATTACCGATAAACAATATAATTTTCTTCATTAATTCATTCTATAGTACATTATATTCTAGTACAACATTTTTCCTTATGCATTAGAAGTGAACATTCTACGAATAGCTGGCCAGGTGCCACCCCGCACGCGACTACAATAACGCATTAAATCTTACTTGATCTATTTATGATCATTGGAATATATATATATATATAAATATTACGTGTTTATCTATTTCACATAAGTTGTATTTGTAGTTAATTTTATACAAAATTAATGTATTCGCTCGCAAACTCAAGTTTAGTCTACTTTTATAAGCTGTAGGTAGGTGCTACTGGTTTTAGAAAGTTTAAATTTGGCATTAATATACTTTTGGGAGTGTAGGAGAGCACTAAGGGATGAATTATCGATATTCCAACGGAAACGGGAAAAATGAGTTTTTATTTTTATCTTCTTCTTAAAGTATGTCTACTTATATGATTTATGTAGCAAATATATACTGCAAAACTAGTACAAAATATCCATATATCAAACTGAATAGCGCATACGAATACAATGCATGTACAAATAGAATTTAGTTATAATGTTTCAAAGGGAATGCATTCGTGATATTACTTACAGCGCCTACTTAACAGTCGACTCGTGCCCCTTTTTCCCAGAGACTGACAATATTTACAAAGTTACGCGTGTGGCCTTGTTTTTATTTAAATTTATTAATATAATATACATTTATCACATTTGTTCTTTTATTTGAGGCCATCGTGGCGCATTGGGACAGCATCTGGCTGTAAACGCGATGGTTGTGGGTTCGATCCTCACTCGAGTGTATACACTGTTTTGGTTTTTGTCTACTACTGTCTTGCTATACTATATAGCCCTTTGTAAATAATTATGCTATATAGCCCTTTGTAAATAATTGAGTAAGCTTTTGCCAGACATCTAGGATTTATTAGTTCATATCTTTACAATTGAACTTTTGCGAAATATTAATATTAGTTGTACTTCGATTTTACCGACGAACTGACCCGTAATAAGTTTACAGCTAATTTGTATGTAGAAATAGGAGCGAGAGGTATAACAGAGAAATTACCCTATTACCTCGGCCTGTCTGGAACTATCATTTATCCGTTTCTAGAACGTACTTCAAAGGCGGCACTAGTAGAATTATTACGAATTTGATTTGGGTACACAGAGTAGCTCAGACAGTGGTGGCGAGGCGTTAATGTTCGTTTAAAGACCATTTAATTTATTTTTTCGACATGGCTTTCTTGCTGTTGACCTGGGATGGTCTTTACAGCGTCACCAGGCGGAGAAGGGCGAAAATAGCTGGCTCCTGAAGAGCAGGGGCCTTTGAAGCCTACACTTATAACTTACAGGTCGCGAGTCCCATGCAGGGGGACAAAAGGGAGAGCCCCCTTTACGTTGCAACGCGATGTCCACCCGCATTGTGAATCCTTGGTATGCTAGTGTCTTTTGTTATAGATTTAGAATTCATAGATTTATAATTTATTCAATCATACTACTACATATTTTTTATATAACAAAAGATGGCCAGTTCTACTTGTAATAGTTCAAGGTAGCGACGATTATGTTGTTACGATCACGATCTATATCGATCATTTACGTAATTTAAATCGAACATAAAAGTAAATTAACAGATTTTCCATCTTAATACAATTGAATAAGGTTGATATTGTTTTGAATTTTTCGTATAATAATAATCGTTTCCATTTGACACCGATGTTTGGATTACTTTAATTATTGTACGATAATTGATTGATTCTTGTCAAAACTCTTTGTTTTTATTCTAGTTAAACATCCTTTGGTATTGTGGTCTAGTGGTTGGTCCAACTGAACGTAATGTTCGCGAATTCGATTTTTTTCTGAAGGCAAAATTATTTTTTATTTTAAAAAGCAGGTTATCACCGATTTGGTTATATGACGTGTGACGCCAAATTATTATCAGGCCACAGTTATTTTTTACAAGATTAACTTTACCTACTTCCTTTGTGGAAAATATTTTTTTGCTTCACGCTCTCTCTTGACAGGGGGACAGCTTTTTAATATATTTTTGTGATTAAATTAATAAAATTGAATCTTCAAAAAAGTAAACAATATATGCAGCGATCATAATAAGGCTTGTATAGAAAGTTATCATAAAATACAATTAAGAGATCCCAAGGACAAAAGATGACGTACAGTGTGGAATTTATATTATTTCAAGCAATTATTAATATGGTTATATAATCTTAAATATTGAGAAAGAACTACCGAAATATTACTTAATAGTTCGAATTCGTACATATTTGGTAGGAAAATTCCGTGAGTTCCGTATATACCTCATATTAAAATAAAAATAGGTCCATAGCAGGGTGAGCAGAAGGAACCTAGTGTTAAGACACTTTGTTCTTCACCTATCGCCCAATTTTCGAAACAATGCGTATTGAGTGACGGAACTCAACACCGCGCTACCTAAACATGAGCTTTGGTCAACTTTTAGGAAATTAAAAAATTGGGAACTTTAAAAGAAAAAAAATTGACACGATGTTTCTGGAATTAGTAATTAATTATATAAATAACTTAATTAAGTGAATAAAAATAAACAATAGGAAAAATATAAAATATATAATATATAATAGGATCCCATTAACAACTTTTTATATTTTTTGTGACATTTAACGTAATACACGTTTGTATGACACGTGACAAATGTTTAGAAGATCTTGCATTCATCCGCATATATTATTGATATCAATGCCTAATTATAAAATAAGATTGTCCTTCTGTTCGTTGTGAGAAGTCGGATGTTCCGTGCCAACCTGGCAATAGTCTGGTACCTCTATTCTGGCCTTCCCAAGAATTCTTTATAAAAAGAAATCAAAGTTGAAAATAGAAACGTATACGTATAAAAATCTATTCAAAGTTAAATTCATAAGAGTATTACATTAAAAAAAAAATCTATTCCACGCAATGTCGCCAAAATTAGGTATTGCGTGAGAAACGGAATGGCTGAACCATAAGTTCTCTCTGCCTATCCTGCAAATGCAGCATACAGCCTAAAACGGAAAAAAAAGGATATACCTATATTATGAAAATGTATTGTCATTTGTATTGCACAAATGACCATCTTTATGTCATGGATTTAGGTTTGATACCCCTTAGGGAGATTATTAAATATTATATAACATAACACTAACTTCTTTTAGAATTCGCAAATCTTCTGTGTAATTCTTTCAAATTTGAATATAAAAACATAATTTGAATATAAATACATAGTTTCTATAGTAAGTACCTCCAACAAGATTTAAATCTTGAACTAATTCATACAAACAGACATTCAACGACTATGACACTTGATACATAAGCAATATTGCAAATATATAATATGATAATTACAAACATTATTAATTGAAATTCGTATGCTAATAACCGATCTAGTTCCCATAGTACGACCGTTGATAAAAAGCTCTAAATTCCATCCTCTTAAACAAAATGCCAGTTGACTCATTGCAATTAATATAAAAAGGTGATCCGTTAATCATTCTTTTTTTATCTTTTTTAAAACTCGCTGTAGACGGCCTGTCAAAATAATATAATACAAATAATTTAATGTATTTGTTAGATCTGGCTGAAAAAATTGATGGTTGTTTTAGGACTGTTATCGAATTATCTAATCAATTTTTGCGACAAAAATATGAAAAAATATATTATTGTATATATTACTGCATATATTACCTTGTTTCATTTAATTAAAAAAAAAGTTTAGAATTTAACCCACACCTATCGTTTGGCTCGTCCAGCTGCGTAGCAGTTTTTTAAGCTTATTATATTTCTATGCCATAATTTTTTTTTGTTTGTATTCTATCCCGCATATAGGAGAGGAAAAATTGTGTTAAGATACTGCGTTCCCCGCTTCCACTGCTCGTCCAATTTTCGAGTGATTGCTTCTTGAGTGACAGAATTCAACGTTATGTTTTATCTTTTTACCAGAGCGAGGGAAAAAAATATTCATTTATTTAAACACATATTTAAATAGGTCATCAGTGTGACATAAAACTAGCTCTAAATCTAGTTTCAGCCGAGGACAACAACATTTCAATTCACTGTCGCTTCTTGCCAAACAACAAAAAGTAATTACCATTTCGAAATATTTAATCTGGGATGTGAACGTATAGTTTAGTGGGCTAAGGATTTTTGATTAGTTATGAAAAAGGAAATATGTGGAAATTTTGACAGTTTATTTTTTAAGTATATATGGAAGGCGGTACAATGATAAGGGAATAGAGGCGTCTCCAAAAACATTGATCTGGACTCTTATTTTTTTACTTTACATATATATCTGACAGGCCAGTCGTGGCGCAGGGGATGTGTGACTGTAAGAGCGACAAGTACGACTCTCACTTGAGGACATGAGGTAACGAGGTTCAAAAATTAAAACACGCATAAGTAATAACTCAACGTGTTATTGTTCACATAATAAAATAATAGACATTAAATAATTGAGGCAGTCGTGGCGGTACCGACGGTTTTCGATTTCTCCCCCATTCCGGGGAGTGAATTATTTTAAGTTCATCGCTCTGGTAATAGGACAGCGCGGCGTTGAGCGCAGCGTGCGTAGTGCGTGAAATGTGTGTGACAAGTAATGTGAGTGTCTTAACATTAAGTTCCCTTTGACTGCCCTGCTATAACTATGTATAATATAGCGTGAAGTTATATAAAACAAAATAAGTTATTAAATATTCTTAACATTGTTCCATTATATATTAATTGTACAGTACATAAACAAGTTATTATCAATATAATATTCGAATTCATAACTCTTATAACGCATGTAACATCATTCCACTGAATAAAGAACAACCTTCGCCGAGTTAACGTTGCAGATTATGAATAAATAATCAAATGCGTACAATTTGCATACAAATGTGCTCGAACGTGTTTTTAAAAATGCTTTGTATTATTACTAACATATATTGATCGTTTGGTGCAACAATGACGTATCTGCATTTATTGAAAAATGCTGCATTTAATGCGGGAGATGCATTCAAAGTTTGTAAATGTGTGTTTGTCATTTCGCATACATTGATATTAATATATTTAAGTTATTGTTTGCTAAAGTTATATTACAGTAATGTTTAAAAAGTATTTTTTATTGAAAAGGTTGTGCTTGTGAGGGCCGGATGTGCTATTATCAATGTTTAGTATTTGATGAACTGGAAGAGTCTTTCTACCGATCGGAAGAATCTGGTCGGTTTCCAGGAGCCGCGGGTTCGAGTCCCGCTACGTTCAAATTTTTATACGTTTTCTAAATAAGTATAGAATTAATTATTTTCATTTCCTCGCCCTGACAACAGGACAACACGCGCATCGACGACAACGGAAAGTGGAGAATGGAGTGTATTAAAATTAGGTGCGCTCTGCCTATCCTGCTATATGTGGGATGCAGCGTGAAGGATATGAGTTATAGCAAAATAAATTACTTCCAAATAACAACATAATAATAGATCAATTAACTTCTAATGTACATAAAAATGAGTAATTTAGCCGTCTTGTGTCAAATTACTGTTGTTTCCGGTGCCGGCGATTATAAACATCCTTCACATTAAGTATGTATAAATTGTATGAATCGAAGTCATGTCTGTCGTTAAATATCGCTAGAACTTATTATAAACAATGTTATTTAGATGTTTTAGGTAAAGGAAACTCAACGTTGCGCTTTGTCTAGAGAGGAGAATTAAAAATAATTAACTCCTCCCAATAAGAACCGAATCCCCAATCATCGCTTTTTTATATCGTCTTAATGGGAATGGAGTGTCTTAAAACTAGGTTCCCAGGTGCCCTCTGCCAACCCTGCCATGTACGGCATAGAGCAAGAAGCTAAAAAAATATAACAATTTGAAACTGACCAACTGATACTTTTGTACTAGTTCAAACTTCAATAATAATCTACCACAAATAATTAAATTATTCAACTAAAATACGTTTCAAAGGTACATTACATTACTTGACAATGTTATCTTAAATTAAATTAATTGAATGTTCAATAATAGTTTGTATAATTTATTACATTTCAACATTACAGCAAAGGTTAGGCATTAATTTAGGTATCAAAATGTGAACCTGTAGGCCTCTGCCCACCTGTAAATACCTCTATTTCTAATATACCTATAACTAAAGACCTATGTATATATGTATATAATATTTTATAGTATTTGTAATATTTGAAAAGATATTAGCTTGAATTCAGGTGGAACGCGAAAATCGGAGTGTCTTAATAGTAAGTTATCTTAGTATTTGCTGCGACATGCGAGATACATGTTGAAGTTGAAGAAAATTGCAATATAACTGAATAAAACAAAAATATTGTTCAATACTTTCACAAAAAATAAATTGGAAACAATCTGGTGTTTAAACACTCCGCTTCTGCAAATCATAATCCACATATTCTGTCAGTGTAGAGTCATTGAGTGTTAGATGACGGAACTAATAAAGAATTAAGAAAATATAAATCTACATAAATATACTATTTGTATAACTTTACAAGCAAATACCTGAGGCTTCGCCCGCATGGTGAAATTAAAATAGTTTAGCCACGAGTTGTGTATGACACATGACACATCGTAACTGGCCGATGTAGTTGGGAACGCGGATATAATGGGTTACCAAATGTATAACATATAATATAGTACGACCTTTCTCGTTAAATAAACACTTTTTTTTCAATTCAACCCAGTAGTTCCTGAGATTTACGCGTTCAGCCTAATAAATACTTATAAATACTTACAAATTTATAATATTAGTTTAGTTATTTAGAAATTCAAGTATTTGTACGCTAGGTATTATAAATGACTTCATCGGCATCGCGACACGCGTGGCCGCGTCGCGATCGGGGCTTATCAACACGAGAACGTATAAATAGTCACGTTTCTACATTAATCGGTAATTATGGTAAAACGGACAATGCTCTCATATAAGAAATATTTTATGATACTTCTTATTGTCATAGCATTCTTATTTTTAGGGTTGAGTGTCTCTCCCGCCGCCGCGTTCCGCGGACGACTATTGTCCCCGCGCCTCGCGGCCAGTGGCGGTCGAGGAGGAGCACCGTGAGGTTTTAGTGGGTATTCGG
>DWAL01000248.1:0-12661 GCA_018230405.1 Heliconius hortense
TTCTATATAAGTATTTATCTTTCCTAAGTGTGGAATAACACTTTAAAAAATGTTTTAAAAAAATATGTATTACTTTTGAATTTGAAATCTGTAATTTTTATACGATTATTCATTATATTTTCTTATTTTCGCGCCAATATATTGTAAAATATTTTGTGATATTAAAATAGAGTGGGGTGATAAGGAGAACGAAAGCGCTGTGATTGCATTAAATAAAGTAGTTATGGAGCCAAATACAATTATTAAAATCCTTCATGACTTTAATATTAGTCAAATGTTTGTGTATCGGGCTATCGATAGGTACCTACAATGAAACTTCCTCTGCTTGTGATTGAAAAGGTCTGGCCGTCCACGTTGTGTTCTTACGAAAAATATATCTACATACAAAGTCAACGTCTTTATATTTATTACTGGTTCACTAATGTTAATGCAACCAGAATGCCTGAGAAGAATCGGTAAGAAGAAGAAGCACGAAATTGACAATAAGTTATAGATTAATATAATAATTACACAAGTAGGTACATACGTACATACACATAATATATATTGAGCTATTTCCAATTATACCTATTGCAACAGGGGTTTGTTTGTCGCACGAGTAGTCATACAACGAGTGGGAACGGTCACCATGCATGTCCATGACAGCAAAGCACGTGCACGGGGTGGCGGGGGTCCGACCCCATAGTGCTACAGCCACTCGTCCTTATAAATTATAATTGATGCAACGTTCAATTTAATATGTCATTATTTTTTTCTACCATTACCATTAGTAGTAGTATTGTGAAAAATCGATAGGTTATATTTTTATTTATTTAAAAAAGATAAAAGACCATAGTTGTGGATTTAAATTTTATTTTTAAATGTAAGTAATAATATTAGCTTCACGCTGTATCTCGCATATGGCAGGCAGAGGGAACCTAGTTTTGAGACACTCCATTCTCCACTTTCCGCAGAATTTACGAAACATTGCGTGTTGAGTGGCGGAACATTGCCGTACTGCTTTATTGTATTGTAACAGAGCAAGAAAATGAAAATAATTGATTCCCCCCTCCGAGTGGAATTGACTCCAATCCATCCTCAAGTTACAGTCAGGCACTATGCCGCTGCATCACGATAGACTCAAATATTGATAATTAATAATCATGATTTTTTCAAAAAACACTCTTTGGGATGCTGTTGCGATACTTAATAGTTACTTAGGGCTTTATGAGTAAGTGGAAACAAGCGTAATTTCTCACTAGACAGTCTGTCTGCACTGTAAGGATAGAAGAAGACGAAAAAAAGGATAATAAGGGATGATTCACACTATAGTTCCAGCCACGGTTCGTTGTCCGTCCGATTTCAGTATTTTAAAAATATTCTTATATGAGCTAAAATTAAAGCCTTCGTACTATCGTTTCGGTCAAATTCCAGTCCAATCACGCATATGAGAATATTTTTGATACAAGAACATGAGATCGGACTGAGAACAAACCGTGACGAGCACTCTAGTGTGAATTCTCCCTAACGTGTAATAGTAACTACTGAACATTCTATGTACACCATAGCATAAACAATAATGACTCCTTTTTAATTGCTTAGGATTTTATTTATTTTTAATTTTAATTATTCGAATAAATTATTAACTTGTACTGCCATTGTGGCACTGTGGCACAGCGACAGTCCAGTGGTCAAGACAAAGCACAGCGTTGAGCTCCGCTCAATGCTATGTCTCGAATTTGGGCGGAAAGTAAAATGATAAAATTACAGAACTGATGCTGAAAGTCCTGTAACTGCAAAAAAGATTACTTAAACAAAGGAAAAAACAAACAATTACATCTACAATATTTTATAGAACAACTATTCCTCGGTCCACCGTAAAATCTGTAAACGCAATTAAATGTAACCTTTGCTTAACACATCGTTTCCTGCGGTGTACATTTATATTATTCACACTTCCTACTCTTATTTCGTGGGGTATAGGGGTGGTAACGGCGTACTCTGGTAGTTGAACGTGGTAGTGCCACCCACCCTTTGTTGTCTAGCGACTAGACTACGGGGCGAGTTTTGTTTTATTTGCCGGCTGCGTTTCGAGCGATCGATGCGTGCACTTATGAATTCGTCGGTTTAGATTAGTTCCTGCTGCTGGTCCTTTGTTCTTTATATTGTGTGGATTTTTTTGTGTTTTCAAGTGGATTGTAATTCAATTTTTTTTATATTATTTATGTAAGATGCTTGAAGTATGCGATTTGATGTGGAAAATTTAGATTTGATGTGGAAAATTTAGAATTAAACATAATCTATTGTTAAGATTTGAAATTTTTCAATGTGAACGTAAGCTTTATATACAATGTATGTATGCGTTCGCGCCAGGTTAGAGGTTTTGGGCATTTAGTAGCAATCTCCTTGTTGCGCTTTGTTAATAAATGTTGCATTTTTATCAAACAGAGAGGTAGCCAGAGAGAATGGAGCACCGAATGTTACGGTCTCTGCATACCTCTTTGGCCTCGTCCTCGTCCACTGTCATTAACCTCTTCCATATGCGAACATATACTTGAACTCCCTGGGAACCTCAGGATTTTTTTAAGGCTGTGCCTCTCTCACCACTCACTCTTGTTACATAAATCATTTTGATATTATTTCGTCACTTATTCTCCCGACGTGCTTTTAATGGTATCTTAAATTGGCATGATAAAAAAATATAATTTTATATTTTATAATAGTTTATATCTTAATTTTTGTCAGTAATTATAATGGATTGGGAAGCTACATTTAGATCTTCTTAGCATACAATAATAAAGTTAAAATTAATTTATAAGCATTAATTGAATTTTAATTTAAAAAAAAACCGGTAAATTGCAAGTCAGACTCGCACACTGAGGCTTCTGTACTAATTTGAGGATTGTAGTTCAACAAGAAGTACAACTTATAAAAGTTGATAAACTTAGGTTTGTATGAAATTAACTACAAATATATGTGTGTATTGATTTTTGTTCTATGAAATACCTAGACATTTTCACTTTCGATTACGGCTACGGTGTGTTTTTTACTTTTTGAGGTACGGAACCCTAAAAATAGGAATAACACAAGCTATTGTTATTTTAATATTACATTTTTTTTTAAATTTGTGTGTTATGTGCTTAGATAGAACCCAATGCTGTGTTGTGCCCAACTTTACACGAAAAATCTATTTAAAATACAAAATAATACAAAAACATTAATAAATCGATAAGTACACAACAACTTAACAGCATCTGAGTGTAAACGCTATGGTAGTGTGTTCAGGGGTTACCCTTCGGGGGAAATAATTATCTTTATTACTTAGTAACAAGACAAAGCGAAAGTGTCTCGAAAACGAATCGAAAAGCGGGTAAAGGAGTGTTTTAACACTATGTTCCCTCTGAGTATCCTCTTATGTGCAAGATACACCGTGAAGACATAATAACAAAAATACTTTTCAGGACGCCTTTGTCACAAAAATAATTTCAATTAGGTATATGAAATTCAAAATAAGCTGGTTCACACTAGGTATAGTGTCAGCCTCAGTGGCTGGCGTCGCGACGCATCGATCCACACCTGTAGCTTGTTTGGTTATTATATATTTGAAACGTCTGTCTGTAATACTTCCTTGTTTATCCAATGGTCACAAGTTCGAATTTTGGTCAGTTAATTTTAAGCGACTAACGTGAAGATTGGTAGAATCTACATTATGAATATGAAGTGTTTGTTTGGTTCAACAAGTTAATCTCAGGAACTACTGGTTTGGAAATTTAATGAACCTATGTGTATTGGATATCCATTTATTGAGTGAGGCTAAAGGCTATTCACATGGACTAAGCTGCGGGTAAATGCTAGTTGTTTTATAAAGTTTATTTTTGTATGAATTTATGGATTTTGATGTTTCGTTTGTTAGAAATATGTTAGGATTTGAAATTTAATATTATTTTAATTTTTTTTTTATTTTTAAATATTATAATAATATTATATAATATTTACAATATTCTAATCTTGTTAAAACTGCTGTGTTTAACTGCACTGTCCAAAAGGTTATGCGAGTACTATTATCCCAACTTTAAATGTTAAGTTCAAAGCTACTCTAACAGAATAAAACAAAAAAATAATAATACAAAAGTATGTTATTAAATATATTGGCAATGTCAAATAAAATTACTGAAATATCCATTTCTCCTTTTAAAGTTATATTTCTTTAGACGCAAGTATTATAATAGCTCAAAGAGGCAATTGACTCGAACCGACCTTCGAAACGGCGACCTTTTATTTTCTTTTATCGTCATATTCAGAGTTTTCAAATGTTGGTTTAACTTTAATCACAGATTAAACATATATTTAATTTATTCTATTGGTGATATAGATTCTTCTAATTGATTTTTTTGTGTTTGGAAAAAGAGAAATAGTAAATTATCATATTAAATATCCTATCACAACGGCTTCACATGTATGTATGTATTTACAGTATATAAATATTTTATGGTACCTTTGATTTGATTACGGTAGATTTTTATATTTAGGCACAATTTATCGCCGCTGTATGTTAGAATAACATATTTAATGAACGTCGTCTCTTGATATATTCCGATTGTGGCTGACGTGACGGCATGACGCTGATTCTCGTAATTAGAATAACAATTTTATACTGTTACATAATTCATTAATAATAATAGTAGTTTTTAAATTATTTAAAAAAAAAATCACCAGTATTTTTTTCACTATAGCCCTTTGAAAGTTGAATTTTTGAACAAAAAATAGCTTATTTAAAAATTATTTTTGTTTTCATGTTATTTCCAAGTTTTATAAGCCGATACTTATGAAATATTACATTATATAAAAGGCCTACTAATGAGGTTTATTGAAAAAAAAATCACGAGCACAGACTCAATAGTCGGGCTGTATTTGCCAATTTTCTTTAAGAATCAGATTTTTTCGAAAAAGTCAAAAATTCTCAAATATCTGCCGAACAACTGTAAATCGGCTAATATCGGCGTTTGGTATGGGAAGAAAAAGTCGAATATTTTTTATATAATATATTTATTTAATCAAAGTATGGACTGTTTTTATACTTATATGCACTTTTGCCATCTCATAGATAGGGTAGCATTGATCCCTTTACTAAAAAACCATTCGGACGGGAATCAATAAAACCTTCGAAGGCGGTTTGGACTGCCCCATCAGAGTTTAGTTTTTTTCCTTGCAAGAAATTTCGAAAAAAATGGTATCGTAGAAAATCCACTTTTCATCACAGATGATGATCACAGAGTGATTTGATTTAAATACCCTTTAATGTACCGGTTAAGAAATGTAACGCTGCAGTCGACGCGTGTTTGCCGGTTTGCTTCACTCAATTCGTGAGGTGCCTTTCAAGCTTTTTAATCTTCCCAATTTGTTACAAGTGGTTTGAAATAGTTGTTTCACTAGCACCGCAGCTTGCAACTAATTCGGACGTGGTTTGCGATGGATCTGTTTCCACAATAGTATTCTTCATTATCAACTTGCGTCTCCGACCGTCCACGAGCCTTGCTCTGCCGTTCCAAATTTTCAGAACGAAAACGTTGGAACCAAAAACGCACCGTGTTTTCTTTTGCGATACGACCGCCATACACATCATTAACCCTTCGAGCCGTTTTCGCACCGCTGGTGCCACGGTGGAACTCGTTTGAATTTTCCATTTTGTAAACTGAGTAATGCAAACAGAAAAAAAAACAATTGAATGACAGTTAACGAAACACAAATACATGTGTAAATAGCTGTATACATTTGAATTTGGAATTCCTAATCAAAGAGGAGAAGTTTGTGATTAAAGTGGCCAGTACGACAAAACGCCAATTTCATATGTAAGGACCTAATTACCTTTAATGACAGTACTTACTAATATTCTTTGTATTTATTTTACTCTTGTTTTAACTATGCTAGCAGTATTCACATATTTTATATAAAAACAAATTAAATTTTACGAGGGCGCCGTGGACCGTTTTACTCCGCCGCAAAGTTCCGCCACCCAATACGCAATGCCTCAAGAATTAGGGAGAAACGGATAAATTAGGTTCACAAGTTCCCTCTGCCAATCCTGCGGGATACAGTGTGAAGCTGAAAAAAAAAAAGGTATAATATAAATTTTGTGCCATATAACTGATACTATATAAATCTGTTCCTCTCATGAAATAGTCAATCAACTGAGACAAGATGTGGGTTCTTGAGATCAAACGTTCAAAGACATATCTCCAATAGTACTAGAGACATTCCGAAAATACCAGCTCATATTATAGCTATTTATATATGTACATATGTAACCAATGTAATATATATCTTGTTAGCATCAGCCTTTGGGTAGAAATAATATTCAAAATAAAAAAAAACCAAAATATTCTTTTTCAAGTTTATCAAGTTACACAAAAACGTCAGTAGTGTCAGTCCATAAGGAAGCTACTACCGGCTCGGAAGGCAGTTTTCAGTATTGAAATAATAAGCAACTTCGATATTTTTATATATATTCCCGATATTTTTTCCGCATATCAAGACATTGCGCGTTTCGTGGTGGAACTCAACTCTGCGCTCTATCTACAATTCTACCAGAGTGGAGAAAGGAAAATAATTTAAATTTATTCCCCTGAGTAGGAAATTAGGGATCGTACTCATAACTTTGCCTTTACTGTTGAAGACTAAAGACGCTATTCCACTGCGCCATGACGTCGCCAAAATAACTTCTACTAACGCCGCCTATATTTGTTAAATTTTTGATAGTCAAACATTAAAATAAGAGCCTAGGGATTATGCGTTACCTAATTTTCTAATAAATTTTATACAACAAAGATGTATAGTTTGGTTGTATTTTCAAAACTTTCAAAATATAGAATTAAAAAAAAATTGCTACTTATATCTATTCCGACTAGAAGTTAACTTTCTGAGTCAGCCAGTCTGCATTTTATTGCATTAGATACTTCGATCCGAGCGTTCCGCTTGAAAATTTCACAGACACATAAATTACTTGCACTTAAGCATTTTCGAATAATAAATGTTTGTTGGTACCTGGGGTTAATTAGTTTTGAAACTGAATCTTTCCTTTCTCTTTTACGTTTGAATTTAAATTTAATAATAAATCTAAGAGTTTTAGAGGGATAAACGTGTGTTAGAAAAATGGTAGAGAATAACATAAAAAAGAGTAATAGACTGAACGCATAATAAGAGGGTAGTCGTATTGAACAAGCATCAGAAGTGGATGGTAGTTATGAGTAATGTTACTTGCTCTTTAGATGATGAGAAGCATGGGGTGGTTAGTGCCTGTGACTTGCGACCACAGGTGTAGGCTTCAGGGGCCCTTTTACAGATTCTAACACTCGCCTTCACTGCTCCAGCCCAGTATAATTACAAATAGGTCTTAACTTAACATAATAATTGTTAACTAAATAATCAATTATTCCAATAGTCAAGGATAGCCAGAGGCAGAGCCAAGACTCCACGTAGATAATTATATATAGGTCTTAACCACATTTAAAATTACAAAAATAATCAGTTAACTAAAAAAATAATTATTCAAATAGTCGAAGTTAGCCAGCGGTAGAGCACGAGTAGTGCCGAGCCGCACCAGCCAAGACCGACCGTACATCGCCCGTGCGGCTTTATATGTTCGTTCACAAATTAGTTGTAGGGTAAGAATTGATGACGCGCCTCATAGTGGCGTGATAGGTAGGTGTCGTATAGAAATCTATAAGTCACTTATATGATATACTGACATATGTATTTCTTATTATTTAATAAACATTAAACATACTAATAATTTTATAGTAATTAATTAAACTATTCTTCGTGCGTGCGACTGTAAAAGCGACGGTTGTGGATTCGATTACCGCATTCTTCGCACTGAAAGAGTGGAGTTCTGCCACTCAACATGCAATGTCTAAAGGGAACAGAGTATCTTAAAATTAGGTTCCCAGGTTCCTTCTGTCTATATATAAGATTAATCTTATAATAAAAAAAATATATATTAATCTTTAGCAGCTGTATATTGCATATAATAATACCTAGTGATAAGACACTCATTTCCCCACTTTTGACAAAATTCTACAGACTGTATGTGTTGCGTGGCACTTAATGCCGCACTTTGACCACCAGAGCAGGTAAATGAAATTCCCTTGAATGGGGATCGAAACCACAACCTCCGTGTTTACAATTAAGACACCGGTCCATTGCTGTATTCTTCTTTCAACTTATTTTTTACGAGAATCGCGAGGCCGAGTATGAAATTGGCCATAATTAAAGCTTCTGTGAACGAAGAACAAAATAAATACAACACTTACCGCCTAATGTTTCATATTTAATAGAAAACATATAAAAATTTGAACGTAGCAGGATCTGAACCTGTGCTTGTTGCTGCTTTTGTTGCTTTTTTCTTGGAAACCGTCCAACCTAAACGTGCCGCTACGTTAAAATTTTAATCCGTTTTCTAAATAAGTATTTTTATTTACTAAGTGTGAAATAACACTTTAAAAATGTAAAAAATTAACATAATATGTTGTGGACAATATACATTTTTGTATAAAGTCACACGTTGCTAAAGCAATTCGTGTTTTAGGGTCTATGGGTTAAATTAAATAAAAGTTTCACTTTTTTTACTTAAACATTTGCAGGATTAAAATGGTTTTAATATGTTGGTTCTTTAAAGTTATTATAAATTTGATAATTCAATCTAGTTAACATACCTACCTTCTTTTAAATTTTAGAAAGTGCAAAATAATATTTAACGTACCTGCATATAATATATTATTATTACGAGATATTGAAAAAAACATATACTATTAAACAAACAGGGATCATGAATTATTAGGTATACATCATTTTAATTTCAATTACTATTTGTTATTATATAATTAATTTTAGAGTCTTACTATCTATAAAATGTTTAACGTGGTAAATAATAGTCTGCTTTAATAATATTTACAATGTGAATATAATGCTAACGAGTGGAAGCCATCAAATAAACTATACTGAGTGCTGGTGAATGAATGGTAAATCGAGGTCTCCCCTTGCCTTAAGAGAAGCAGGGTTGACGGTTGACCTAAAAAAACAGTATCAATTGTACTGGAAGAAGATCACGTAAAAAGCACCAGGACCTACCAGAGGACATGTTTGAAGAGGTTGATAACAGTAAATGAGGCGAAAGGGGTATGTAGAGAAAGTACAGTTTGGCCTTAAATTTTCTATAGCTAATTCGCTAGCTAAAAAAGGAAAATCAAATCAACTAAGTGCATAACAAGAATGAAACTATGATATATATTATATACTAGCGGCCCAATGGCGGCTTCGCCTATTTCTTTATCAAATAAAAAACGTTGAAATATCACCTTGCCATTTTCAATTATTTTTTGTCACAAAATGCCTTATTATAACTTATTTATAAGAGATAGATATATGGTATTGCGGACTTTTTTTTAAAACTAATAAAACATAACTATTTTCCTATATAATATACTGAACTATATGGTGTTTTTGCAGCACACGCGCTTAAAGCAATTCGATGGGGTTCATTATTATAAATTTTTCGTCATTTAACGTCATTTAAAATAAGTAAATCGAACCAGTAGATCCAGAGAGATCTCAGCGTTTAAACAAACAAACAAACAACCTCTTCCGTTTTATTATATTGGTATAGACTAGTATAGATAAATAAAGTAATAACATATATGGACATACACATTAAGAAAGTAAATTAATTTCAATACGAATGTCGTTTTCTTCAATATACCCATTTTCTTTGAACAAATATTGAGAGGAACAAATTAAAGGTGCTTAGAGTGTTTTCAAAGAAATTCGATCTAGTTGCGATACCGTGAGAACATTTTAATAAGATTTACTTTTAAATGATGTGCACAGTAAATAAATTAAAGTTTCGTTCGCGAAACATCGTTTCACATATGTAAACAGATCGAGTGGAACATGTTCCCATTAGTTTTCAGTAATAGTGAAAACTACTCGGTATAACTGCAAAAATAATAACCCGCGCCTCTCTAAAACCGTCCAAGAGTCCCGGAATCGAGCCCCAAAATGATAATATATTTAAAAAAAAACTATAAATATTTATTAACAAAACATTACCGTCAAATACAAAGATTAATAGACTTGCTCATAATAAAGTGATTACTTATAGATGTCCACAGCTATGGTGACGACGTAGAAATATTTTTTTGTTTGCCATTTTTTTCCAGTGTCATCCCCGGCGCCGTGAGACGGATTGCCTCGGGTTTTACTATCTACAAAAGTTAAGTGGTTTGCGATTTGTGAGAGCTCTTTTATTATAACGTTTATATGTATCATATGGCAGCCTTGTTGATTTCCCCGTGTATTTCGTTTGTTTTTTGAATTTTATTTTGGAGAAGATGATTTTTTTTATGTTTTAATAAATTTGGGACGAGGCCCAATAGAATTCAGGAAGTCGTGATGTAGCACCAGCAAGTCAACAAACCTGACCCTTAATTCCCATTCCCCCGAGGAATGAAATAATTAACATTTTTATTTCTTCGCTCTGGTAACGAGACAGAGTGCGACGTTGAGTTCCGTCACTCAACACACAATGCCTCGAGAATTCGGTGGAAAGCAGGCAACGGTATCTTACTAGGAGTGTTAGAACAGTAAGCATGAAGCTAAAAAAAGAAAATAAATTTGAGCATCATGGCGCGTTTGACTGTAAACCCGTAGGTTATGGCTTCATTTGGTTGAATAATTATTTTCATTTTCCCGCTCTTTAAGGCAAAGTGCGGAAGTCAGTTCTACCTCTCAAAAACCACATCTTGAATTTGGATGGAAACACTAGGAGTGTCTTAACACTGGGTTGCGGAATAAACTGTGAAACTGAAATATTAAGTCACATTAATATTACCTTTAGTAGGTATTAGTAATATTATTATTTTTCATACAATATGTAACATAAAAGTTTAGTTTAAAACCAAATTTAAACCATCGCACGGCGATCAAAGTAAATTGGAAAATAAATCTTGCCATTAACATTTTTAAAAGCTCTCTTTTACAGCGGTGGCTTTATTATAATAAGCTTATTTTAATTAAATCTCTTCTACATTGAACTTTATATAAATTCGATGCATTTACAAAAATGAATTGCGAAACTTATTTCTATTTCGGTAAATGAACTGTATAGTGAGCTTAATATTATTAAATTTGGCTAGATTTTACGTAAGTTACATCTAGGTATTACTACTTTCAGTTTATATGAAACCACCTTGTAAAATTATTATAAAGTGTAAATGTAAGCGTGTTTATTATAATGGGATAGACATCCCACCTTCTAAATATAGTATTTATAAAAGAAAAAATTAGGAATACGTTTTTCAAGTACATGCTACATGAGCCTCCCACTCTTTTGAAACATGATCTATTACGGAAGGGTTTTTTTAGCTTTTATGAGCAAATTTTATAGACTTTATACTAACTTTATAGACAATAATTGATTTTATTGTATTTATTTTTGTGAGAATTTAGAAGGGCACCTATCCCAAGCTAAAAGAAAAGTCACCTCGAATTTTGCAAAGGATAGATACTTCTAAGGTCTTCTACATTTCCATATAGAAAGAGCCTCGTTAAAGAGTTGTGTAACTATGTCGTGACTATTTGAATACTTACTAATAGACATTGCAACATATATATATTGATAAATGTAGACAGCAAGGATGTATTACATATATATTTAATTCAGGTCTTGACTGGCAGAGACCACACTGCGCAAGCTTTGTAAATCATATGTTTCAATTCGGCAGGAAATATTAAAATAAATTCAGTCTGAATAAATGAATGCAGAACTAACTCTCCATAACAACATGATATTTATAGACGTAATTTCTCCCGGGAACATGCTATTTACTTCGCGAATGCCGATGGCTGTAGGTATATCCAGGTCATCGAAAAGTTGTTAACCATACTGTTTTTGTTTTTGTTGTACAGTAATTGGTAAGCAGAGGCTTCGTACCAATTACTGTAGGACAAATAGGAGCTGATGCAAAAGATTGTTGAAAGATCCGTCGATAGAAAAATCATCTTCACATTGTATCCCGCACACAGCAGGGTAGGCAGAGGGAACATTGTGTCAAGACACTCTGATCCCCACTTTCTGCCGAATTCTCGACGTTGAGTGGCGGAACTCAACGCCGCGCTTTGCCTCGACACCAGAGCGAAGAAATTAAGATATAAATTTAAATAAATATTTCATTTCTTCGAGAGTCACAGTCACACTTTGTGCACCTACGCCACGACTGGCCTCTACCGTCAATATGATAATATAGTATAACATACATATGACGAGAGAAACACTTTTGAGATACAATTAACAATTAAAGATGTGACTAACAAACCGGAATTCGAAAACCACAGGAAAGGAGGAAGGAGGAGGAGGAAACTCCACAGGAGCCAATAATTTTACCAACCATAAATTCAGCTTATATAAATATTGCTTGATTTCATTAATAGCTGAAAAATATTTGATCAACGATAATTATATTGAATCGATATCGACGATAATTATATTGTAACGCATTAAATTTCCTCATACTGGGTGGTGGAAATTAGTGATGTTATTTTCTTGAATATATTAAAAAAAAAAAAAAAAAAATTAGCTTCACGCTGTATCCCGCACACAGCAAGGTAGGCAGAGGGAACCTAGTGTTAA
>DWAL01000249.1:0-12654 GCA_018230405.1 Heliconius hortense
TACCACTGCGCCAGTTGATATATCTATCCTTAGATAGTCTTATTTTGAAAGTCGGTTAATAATAATCGTCGATAATGGACAGTTCGGGCAAGCTCCGCGTTTATAGTAAGCGGTTACCTAACAAGTAAACTACTTTATGTAATCGTGATTACTGAGTAAACCGTTTTAGTTAAACACTGATAGGGGGTCATCTAGAGTAATGGTTGTTGTTTATTTGTTGTAGACCACAGGTTCTATTTTTATAAATTTTATTTTATGGTAGAGTTGTTTTTAAATTGTTTTAGGAACTTATGGATTAAATACAAGATTGTTTTCATCAATCACAGATCTGGGGATGTGTGTGTCCGATCTTCACTTGGTGGATGATATTCTGTATTCCATATTTCGTATATTATAACACCTTGCAAACCTTGTCATGCCGAAAAGCAAAAGCTGTCTTTAGATCTATTTCCATTGAATTCTGAGCATAGTTTATTGAAATAGATATAATGCAGCTGTATAACGATAAACAATCATACTCAAAAAGCAATCTAAATAAAATGTTAAAATTACTAAATCCTAATCAGAAATCCCTGAAGAAAAATTAAAAGTAAATCATGGAAAGCCCAAAACAATTTTATTACAACACGACATAAAACCGTTTGAAAGTTTCATATTAAACAAACACAAACAGCACTTTTGTAGAAGTAAACGTCGAGCTGTTGTAGGTAATGTAATTGATGATAATTTACCTCAACATTTGGCGAACTTTGAGAACGTCTTGTAAACCTCGTTATCAAGCCGTTACGTGTAATCGTGAATAAATCATTTTCTTCACGAAATACACCCATTTTGGGTATCGAAGTAAGTCATTAGGGTGTGACGTTTTTTCGTGTTTGTTGCTGGCTTATGACTTTATTAGTACTGGTTTTATAGTTGATGAATTGTAGTGAAAGCTCATTTGGTTTATTACTATTTAGGTACTATCATATATAGCTACTTGTTGCTTCCAAAAATATATTTTTTTCTAAAGTGATAATGTAAGCAACGTAATTTGTGATTATTTCTATAGTGAAGCTTTCCAGATATACTAATTTACGGCGAGAGATTTTCTTTAAATATAAATTCCACATTTACTTACTTAATTAAAATAATTTACGTGTTTTGGGTTCATAGAGAGTGAATTGATCAAACTATATATATCAAAAATTATAATCTGTAAAACAGACCAAGTATATACATATTGTTCTGTAAGAAATAAATAAAATAATTGTTTGTTTCATACACAGTAACGCGGAAATATTCTCTTATATTTTACTAATATTTCTAGAGTTCAATTAATTAAAATCTCATATTACTTTAAGCAAAATATATTATTTGTGTATATATAGGTAGGTATGTATAAATAACATAAGTTTATTTTCCAAAATAAACTTTCATGCTACACGCTCATAGTACGACTATAATGCCACTTCGTATATTATATAGTTATTATACAAAGAGTAATTATACTGAAATTATATTTACATTAAAGGTTTGTTCAAACGCAATTTCTGATTCATCTACCACATCCGGCGCGAGCGCACAAAAACTGTGAATCTAGTTCAGGAGACTCCAAACAAGAGGCACGCGAGTTGATATTTTGAGATTCGATCAAATAGATTTTTTTTTGTATACAATATTAATAAAACTACTGTACGTGTTACTATATTATTATAAAAATTTTGCGTGAAACTGAAAATAAAAGTTGTGTTTAATAATATTTATAAGACATTTAAATAATATCTTAACTGATATCATATTTTGTTCACAAACAATTATAATTGTTGATGTACATTGCAAATTATAAAAAATGTCGAAGCTAGCCGTTTTCAACTTATTGCATTCAGTTAATCGTTTTACCAACTGGACCTGGAAGACGAACAACACAATAAAATCTTCCTTTTATATATTCTAGTAAAAACGTCCATTGTGAAAGGCGAGATATTCTTAGAAAAACTTTTCCTGAAGCAAATAAAACCTGGAAAACTCATAATAGAGATAAATTGATACTACAGTATAGTAATTAATGACTAGGTTAACTTTAAGTAAGATATATTGTAAACAATAAATAATGTATCCATTTAACATTATATTTACGACTGCATTATGCTATTCATATAATAAAATAATATTAATTTGTCGGTTTCCTTTTCTGCAACTAAAGTGCAAATGGCCGATTGTGTTTGTCGTTGAATAAAACATAACTCAGGACATTACAATTAATTGAAATTGCCATAAGTTTATTTATCAATTCAATACAACTTACGAGTAATATTTTTTTTGTCAAAATTATTGCTGTTCTCGTATCTTCATCAACAATTCCAACTGTTATCCTTATTTTAACTTGACCTTTTTTTGGTATGAATTTATTTATATTTTTAATTAAAATATTAATTTCAATTAAAAACTCCTCATACATTATTTTATAGAGTAATTATTTAGCAAGAATTATTAACTAATCTTCCTTAGTCAGCTGTGTAAAATTATACTTCTTATTCAAAATAAACAGTTGACGGTACCTGTCCTGTCGATAGTTGGCTCGTGTTAGCACGACTTCCACGCCTCGCTCCACTGCACTTCGTCAATGGAAGACCATTTAAATTGACCACAGGCTATCTTTGTTTTTATATACAATTTTGCGTTTCAATTGGACTCGCAGTTCAACGAACCTAGAATATAAATACTGTTTTCAATTCTCAATCGGCATTCAATAGAATTCATTAATAACTAAACAATGGACAGTCATCTTACGAGGATATTGGGTGTAAAAAAGGCCGTCTCGCTCAAGCCCCATGATCAAATTGATTTGATAGAAAATAGTAAAACTTCCAGCAAACCACCATAGCTTTACCGTTACACCAAATGATTGAATCATGGCAATTTCCAAGACAAAGATGTTCATCAGAAACAAAGCAGAACCGATTTGGGCATAATGGATTTATAGGGTTAAAAGATGTTGGCAATCGCTATGTTCTATGGGATCGGGGAAGTAACAATACGATATTAGATAGTATAATTTCATAGTCGATTCGTTAACAATATAGGGTGATGGCAAAAAGTGTTTCTTTATTATTGGGCCTGTGATACGATCGGGCCAAATCGATTTGGCGTTGTACCGTGTCGTTTGTTTAGCGGAACGTTGGAAGTGAGAAAGACAGGGAGGGGAATGAGAGTGGTACACAAAAAGTGTGTGCCGCCGCAACGTCATGCACCTGATCGATATAAACCATATTATAGTTTATTTAGTAATGCTTCAAATATTTACTTCAAGTCGATTGAAGATTTTTTTTTTAATAAGTTAAGGTTAATAATTGCTTCAGATTTATTGTTACATTTTTAAAGTGTTATGCCACACTTAGGAAAGAAAAATACTGATACTTGAACCCGCACTTTAGATTTGATAACATTTAACTTTTTATATCTCACACATCTCTGGCATTAGACAGAGCAGACTATACTCATCCTAATTTAATTATGAAATAAAGAAGTATAAATTATTCTTTTTACCTAAAATCAACACTAGCGACAATGATATTACATATATTTTGTAGCATTCAACTAAAAACATTTGGCGTATTAAAACAAATTAGATTTGACTACTATTCTATTCTATATATTTGCTATATATTAGACATTGAATACAATAGTATAGAACTAATGTAATCAACGGAAATAAACAAAATGAATCATTTTATTGCCAAGCTGCATAATATAAGGGTTTGATGCTTATCGTTGTAATCGTTTCCAACTAATTTCATGTTGCATTGAAAATGCTATTTCTAATTTCTGTTTCTATGAATCAAACAGGACCATTAGATATGTATAATAGGCTTAAATTGTGTACAACAATAGAATAGTACTAATCAAAGTAAAAAAAATAAACCTCACAAGATAATAAACAGACCGGAAGAAAAATAAAATGTCCCAAAAAGCCAATTTTGACATCCGGACCACACTTTATTTCCACGTCAACACGTGTCATTTGCGAAACCGCATACGGCACCGAAGAATTCATTTCACAGAGCACACCTTTTTTTTTGCAGGAATGCAAAATTAGGCTGTCTATGATTCACACCAAAAAAAACACAAAGCTACCGATGGCGCCTTGTTATTAGCGACTTCCGAAAGCGCCATATTTTTTTCAACGTCTAGCGGATGAGCGTCAAAAGAACAACAAACTGACAAATTATGCCAACAACAAAAAAAAATGTTACTATTTGAAAAGAGTTTCATTATTTTTGAGCTTGTTACTGTGTATATATAGTACCTACCTACTGTTATAGCGCGACGTGCCTTAAAGTTTAACAATAATATTTCGTTTATTTGAATTCATATTTTTATATGAATATTTGCGTACACTTGTTTATGTCTCTTTTTTTATTTAACCGTTACAGATAAAACGAATGTCATTCCATCAAATCCTAATGTTATTTTTGATAAATTGGACCACTTTGGGCCAGTTCGTGACTGTCATGATGTTGGGCTTAAATTAGGGGTCTAGACAAATTGAGTGTTCTCTGTCTGTCCTTCATGCAAATTAAACAAAGACAAAACAGAGTCAAAGAAATTTCCGGTTTCATTTAAATTGAAATTTGTAAAGTTATATTTATAAAATTTACAGAACGCTACATATTATACAGAAAAGTTAATTGGATAAAATTCTATTTTAAAGAACGAATAACGTAATTGATAATGTTACAATAAAATTGTTAAATGATTAATAAATCGGAAGTTAACTTGAAGTTAATTACAAAACTATTGGTCTTCTTTTCTAAATAAGACTTGATATTCATTAACCGCTCTCTCATAATTAATATTTCTAAAGCAGTAATACCAGCTTTATCGTGATGATCAAAAGCACGACCACTATTAATTGAATACTGCAAATAATCAATCGGCACCCACAGGCAATTAGAATCCATTCGACGGAGACGAGTTCAACGGGATAATAATGTTAGCACATATTTATTTAATGATTAAATTAAAGAGGGCCAATTTTACACTATCGAGGAGGGGAAATAAGCTTATAGCAGGCGGAGCCGGCTGAACTGGCAGGGTTCGGAGGCTATTGGCTGGCGTGCTTCAGGGGCGGGGTCTGGGTCCCATGTTTTATTGGAATTATGGATGATGCTCGATCGCCTCTAAAACCAGTTGTGAGCGCCGCAGCTTCGCGCCGGCTGCCTCTTCTTGTAATTAATTGATGTTTTCATTTATTAGCTTGTTTTGTAATTAGTTACATTTAAACTAAATGGATAAAATGTATTGAGCCGATTTATATGAAGCGGTCGTGCGATACGGTGAGTGTTCCTCGAGTAACGTTTATACTTCATTTAATATAATTGATTCTCCATATTTTTCATTGTTCAAACCAGTAAATGCTACTTAATTGTTGCTTAATAGCGTTTCATCCCCTCTCTTGAGTTTATGTGTTGTACGTAATTGCATTCTGTTGCAATTATAGCCTATAAAGGTATTAAATTGCGTGTACGACTGTCAAGAATTTAGTGAATTACAAGTAACTAGTTTATGTCTTAATTATATTTTCCGACATACTGTTACTTATCGTAATGTTAGCGGACAGAAAAAAATCACATGGCTTGCTTATTAATTCGGAAAAGGCAACTTTTACAGCTTAAATGGCTTAATAGGATAATAAATGACACTATTTAGTTCTTTAATAGCGAGCGTTTCATTTTGATATTCAATTAATGTGCGTAATTAAGAATTTTTGTTAGTATACGTTGAAATTTGTGATGATGATAATTATGTGAATACTATCTAAAGATGACGCGACATACCTAAAGCTTAAAATAACATTTAATTATAGTTCTTTTGCGAGAGAAACGTGATGTTTCTAAAAAAAATTATTTTGGCAATGAGGACATTTGTGTGTAGAATGCTTAAATATATTTTTTTATTATTTCCGATTCTCCGTTATATTAAGATAATTATACGACGTAAGTTTTTTTTTTAAGTTGCAGTATTTAGAATAAGCAAAACACACACAGCACAGGGTTACAGCGAATTTGAAATCACATTTTTTTGTTTTTTAATTATTTAGTTTCTAAATTGTGAACGTCCGAAGGCAGACTCTATATAAAACATTACAGCTTGTAAATCATATCAAAAAGCAAATAGTACTAAAAGTTTATAGATAAGGCATCTAAATTTAGTTTGGCTCCTCTTGCTTCCATATTTTAAAATATTTGTCAATAATAAAATGGCGCGATATAACAGATAGTGTCCACTCGATATGAACCTATCTGGACTTTAGTAAAAATAAACCTTACAAAAAATATTGTTTACATCTTATAAATCAGAATTTAGAATTGATGGTAACAACGACATTATAATACGAAACCCAAGAATCCTAATACAAACAAGTCATCTAATAAAACTTCTACAATATCTTCAATACAAAATAAGCAACTAAGCAACGACACGCTATAAACACAAACATAAAACAACCAAAAAGTGAGACTATAGAGGCATGTCGCCTCACCAACAAGATAACTAAAATGAGTAAGGTACAAAAACTGTACGGGCGAAATTAAAAGGAACAGTCGAGTCCGGTAACAGTCTAATGTTTTGTGATAACCAGAGCTTTCGGGGCCGACGTAATATGTCGGAGGCGCCGGAGATAAAGCGGGCTTGGCGCACCAAACGACTGGAATGTCGGACGCTGGTCACTTTGTTCTGATCACGTGCGTTGTGTGGTGAAATGTGTTAGTTATTATGTTTATATATTTTTTTAGCGTTACACTTTATCCTACTTATTGCAGAGTAGGCAGAGGGAACCCAGTGTTTTGACACTCTGTTCCCTAATTTCCGCCGAATTTTTCGAGGTTTTCCGTGTTGTGTGGCGGAAGCCAACGCCGCGGCTTTTCTTTTTGTAAAAGAAAATAAAAATATTATAAACAATAATTCATTCCCCCAAGTGGGAGTCGAACTCGCAACTGTCGTTTGTACAATTTTACGCCCCCACGCTACGACGCGACGGACTCATGTTTATAATAGATAATTTTCATTTTAATTATAATTTTATGATGTTATAGTTTCATCATTTATTTATTGAGGCCAGTCGTGGCGTAGGAGCACAGGCTTGAGACTGTGTCGCGAAAGCATTTTTTTTTTGTTTCTTCGCAATATTAGCACGTTATGTTCCGCTATTCAGCTCGTAATATCTCCAGAAGACAACGGAGTGTCTTAAAATTAGGTTCCCTTTGCCTACCCTGCCATGTGCGGGAGTAAAGCTACATAGTAAAGCTAAAAAATATGTTTATATGTTAATGTAGTCCTGCCCAAACCTAAAAATAAATCCGGATTTTACACCTCATGTAGTACTTATAACGGTGACATGACACTGTTTATACTATTGAAGCATGTCACATAAACAGCTGTTAAATTAATTATGATTAACTAATTTTAAATAATATTAGTGTACGTTTATTATTAATATCAAGAAACAAAAGAGAAGAAGAACTACACGTCCGATTGATAGTAAGCTTTACCCCTGCTAGTTTACAGAATTTATAGAAAGCTAACTAACTAAGAAATGAAAAAGTTATAAATTGACACATTTTCATGTATAATCAAAAAATATTACTAGTAAACGGTACTGTAAGCAAATATAATGGTTCTAGAACCAATCAAACTTCTTTAAATTATATGTAATAATTACATTTTCAATAATATGTTAATTTGAGAACAGATCAAACAAAACCCATTACTATAGTGTAAAGTAGTCACTTTCGGCCTGTATTCCAATTTCTTTGTTTTTATACTATTTCGTTATTACCATGCTGCCTAGTAATTAAACTATCTAAATTAAAGAATTGCCACAAGAATTGCCTAAATAAAAATAAAAGGTTAACGCTGTATTCTAAATATAGTAGGGCATAGGAGAGACCAGGCCAGAGGGAACCTAATGTTAAGACACTCCATTACCCACTTCCTGCTTAACTTTAAAGAACTGCGTGTTGAGTAGCGGAACTCAATACCGCGGTATATCTTGTTAATAGAACGTGGAAATAAAAATTATTGTTTAAAATTTTATAATACCTATTTTATCTATGACTTTGGAGGTTAAACAATCATAGACAAAAAAAAACAATATTACATACTTTACAGTTTTAATACTTCATAATATATTTTCAATATCAATAACACCCCTTGCAAAAAAATTTACGGTAGTTAAAACTCTCCAGTCGTTTCAATATAAATCGACGTTAAAATAACGTATATTAAAAAACAAAAACATGTCGTAAAGATAAGATACTAAGATATAACTATCAATTATAATTTTATAACATCTAGTTAAAACTAAAGGTTACTTACCATGCTTATTTACTGTCCTCGCTAACGAGTACGTAAAAAATTGCTACGACGGAAAATTGAAGTACGTGAGAAATAAGTTATTGGTAATTTAAGTTTAATTTAACTAAATCTTATTTGAGTTTCATTGGTTTTACTCTTTTTATTTAAAGTGGATGCGGAACAGTTAGGACTACGTGATACTGAACAAATGCTAAGGAAACCGTTAAACAATTTTTATAAAAAAAAACCGTTTTATAATGAAATTGTTAGTTTTTTCATATAATTTGGATAAAAAAAGTAAGCGCTATTTATATAGCGGTGGACAGCAAATAAAGAAGGTTAAATTTTTTCACCAACTGTAAAATTTAATTTATTTGCATTTAATTCGTGTTAAAATATCTATTTAAATTTTATATTTGCTTCGACAGCAAGCAAAAATTAAATTTAAATAGATATTGACAGATCAACTTGTTGCTTGGCTTGAGTTTTAAATTACTTGAGTTTTTTTTTATTTATTTTCCGCCACTCAACACGCAAGTGTGATGCCAGTCGTGGCGCAGGGGCACAAAGTGTGACTGTAATGAAATCGACTGGTTGTGGGTTCAATTCCAGCTTTAGGAACTGAAATATTTATCTACATTTATATTTTCATTTCATCGCTCTGTTGTCGTGGCAAAGCAGGTTTAGAACTCGGTAGAGAGTGGGGAATGGAGTGTCACTGGGTTCCCTCTGTCTACCCTGCTGTGTGCGAGATACAGCGTGAAACTGATGTATATGATTTTTTAACACGCAATGCCTCCAGAATTCGGCGGAAAATGTGGAACGAAAGTGTCTTAATCGGAACGGAATGTTTTAATACTAGGTTCCCTCTATCTACCGTCCCATTTGCGGGATACAGCGTGAAGCAAGAAAAATAAAGATACGAGGTCTAAGAAATTGACTGTTCAAAAATGTTAGGAATCCACACGTCCGGTGGTCGCGTGGCTAATTACCTACTTATCGTCCAGTGCCTTGGAACCTTTTAGTGTGTTCACATAAATCTCCCTATCTACAAGTAAGGCGACGGTGACGCTGACGCCGCCCGGCCCAATATTAATTGCGAAAACATGAAAAATTTGTTATAATTTATAGAATCTGCTTCTAGAAATTATAGAATACTAAGTAGTAGGTACCTTCTTACTATTCTAGTAGTAAATAAGTTTGGTGGTAGTAGTAGTTAGGTTACTAGTGGCAGTAGAAAAGCTGCGTGTAAGCACGACGGTTTTGTATTCAATTCCTACTCGGGGGAATGAATTATTTTTACTTCCTCGGTCTGCTGAGACGATAAAGCACTCAAGATACAATGACTTGAAAATTGGGAGATACTGGGGAATTCTAGGAACCCTTGCATATACGGGATACAGTACGAAGCGACAAAAATATATTAAATATACTGATGTATGCATGCCCTATGTTTCTGTATTGTGTCATTGTTTTTGTGATTAAATTGTAATGAAAATAGAGCAAAATTTGGTGCAGAAGCCGCTAGTTAAAGTGATTTTTCTATAGAAATAGCCATAAACGATTTTTAAAAGAAAAAAAATATATACTCCCCAAATCAACAATCAAGGAATCCCAACAAATCAATTAATAAGATGAAATGTGTAAATAACATTAAAAAATATTTTATGCATATGTCAATTTTTTTTTGTAAATTAATTGTAATTTATCCTTTTATAACTTCATATCCAAGTCACATACAAAATTAAAGTTCTTGGTATCGTTAAAGATCCTCCATATTTACGTGACATGAGTTTCATTTAAAACAGCAAAAAGCACATTTTTTATAACTATTTGCTCTTATTAGTAAGTAGTAGGTAGGTACTATAACATTAATTGACTTTATACAAATTGATTTTACTAAATGAGAATAGAAAAAAAAGATTTTTAATATAAATGAAATAAATAAAGGCTTTACTACAATAATAACTATTAAAGTATTTTAATTTTAAGACTGTTTGTTAAATATTATTTTGTGAATTTAATAAATTGGTAAGTTGTAATGTGAATTGAATATAAATCACATCAAAATTATTCAGTCTAACTAAAACAAAAAGCTTATTTTAAAAGCTGCCGCTTCGTACGCATTTTCTGTTATAATGACATATTGTACATATTTTTTTAGGTTCACGCTATATCCCTGGGATATGTCATTTGTTTGTATATCAGGGTAAGCCGAGGGAACCTGGGAACCGTTTAAGATCTCCGATTTTGGCTGGGCGTACTGATTTTTAGCCTAAATCTAAATGTTCCAAGCGTAATATGGCGAAATCTTACAATTTTTTTTTAATTACTAGTAAGTACATATATGTTGGAAACTTTATCTAAAAGTTAATTAAATAAATTAATTAATTCAATTCTGATTATTATGTTAGTTTTTGTTAATTGTTTTCAACTTAAAACGTTTAAGTTTAAATTCTGCTCTTCTTCGGCGTAAAATCTGGCAACGCTACTCCGTTTTAATTAGTTCCCCATTTATCGAACTCAAGAGCCTGTGAGCTATTCTAGATTCTGTTGAGTGGCGGTTCTCAACACCTCGTTTCAGAATGAAATCCACAACAATCACGTTTACAGTCACACCCTTGTGCCATCGGGCCACGACGGCCTCAAAATACTTATTTTTTTATATTAAATGACATTAGTAGGATTGTTTTAAATTATATAAAGATTACAGAGGAGTACTATACTACAAAGTAACAAGCTCCTCTTTCTGCAACGATATGGGCAACCGCACAGTGAAGCCATGTCATTCTGAGTGTACTCTTTAAATGTTATTAATTTTGTTATAAACAATATACATACATAGTTACAAGCTACTATTGTTTTGATTTAAAATGTAAAACGAGTAAAAATTACAACTAGTCTCTTAGTACAGATACAGAGAAAACATTACGTTTAAATATATTTATCTTATCCAGTCCAACAAATAGTTTAAAAAAAACATGAAATGCCATAATACAATACAGCTGATAAGCTGGAGACAGCACCGCCGAATTTCAATAAGAAATTATCAAATTAGTTTCATCATTAATAAAAACCGGCTGGCGAGCACAACAAAGGATCGTTGGCATTGTTCACAGATTTTAAAATCGTCCATAATTAAGTGGAATCCATTTTTTACGGCCACTACCATTTCGCATGATATACATTCCTAAGCCGTTCGAACAGTTAATATGGAAAAAGGAACAATTTGCCACCCTGTTTGATGACAGTGTTCAATATTGAAAGGACTATTTGGTTGTGGAATTCAAAAGAAAATTCAATAATCACGTCTCGGTTACGACCTTTCGGATTTATATATTAGATGTTCGATCAGTACAAGGATGAGGCTCGGCGGAGATTCGCCATAAAAACTGGTAGAGATGAGCAAACCGATTCTGCGAAGTATTTTATGTTCAGCCTCTGTTTTGTACGCGTAGGTTTGATGCGAGGGTAAATCTCTTCATTCAAACAGCGTTGTGGCGCGTGAATTAGTCTGTTGATTATTCATCAGATAAGATCAGGAATGCCTTCCAAATTGATTGTAATTTGTCACATAAATTAGTTATTAATATGTTTAAATTATATTATGCTATATAAATATTCAATATATTAATATTAAAACGAAATCTCCTATTATCTATTGTAGATATAAAATTATTATATGAAAATGAGCCTCTAGTACTGTATACAAAAAAAATTATTTAAAGTAAGCCTAATTATCTAAGCTATATGACTTAGACTTACATAATATGTATGTAACTTTGATGAATCCAAAAATAAATTAGTTTTTAAACAAGTTTTTAACGATATGACATTGATGCTTTTAATACTTATCCACTAAACGTGAGTTCAAGTATGTGGATATTTTAAAATATCTGTATAATAAAACAAAGCAAAGTGCTCAAAAAGAATAATTATTTAAATATAAAATTCTAGGTTCCTTGCTAATAGACTCACGTGGCGATTCGTTGAACTTTCCACGTCCTTACGCAAAAAAGTCAAAGACCATATTCAACTTTGCATGTGAATATATTCTCATTATATTAAACATTGTTGTTTTTATGTTGTCAATTAAAAAAAAACAACTCCCATGTTTTAATATAATACATGTCAAATTAGCAAAAAAACTTTAAGGCTGAGCTACCGTAATGTTTCAATATGACTAATTACCGTTTGGCTAACTGGCTATCGGATACGGATATCAAAATAGCAAAACTCTACAAAAGGCAGAAGCATCGCCTTTTACGGCCCGTTGACAGTTAGTTTTTTAATCATTATTATCGGCCATATACAGTT
>DWAL01000250.1:0-12647 GCA_018230405.1 Heliconius hortense
AAATTACTAAATGTGCAGACAAAATATTTTTACTGTCTTATTATATATAGAGATAGAGATTAGAAATAAGGGTAAATCGAAACATTACGCACAGTATTTAATAAAAATTGGCGAAATGTTATCTGAATATAACCTTTTGATATGTTTAAATTGCAAAGCTCTCGAGTAAAAACTTCTAAATTTAGTAGAAGTGAAGAAAAACAATCACTATTACTGTATGTGGAATATAAGTTGAGAGCAAACACACGCACTTGTTATTTTGTCAAAAAAACTATTATAAAACATTAATCACCTGTTCTCTAAGATCAGCTACTTGAGCTTCCAGCTCTTCTACGCGCGCCGAAAGCTTTTCCTTTGTGCGACTTAGTTCAGCTATTTCTGATCTATATTGCTCTAGATCCTGAAAAAAAAAGTTGGTGAAATAAACAAACATATAAGGTATATAAGTTCATATATAATAAAATATTACTTATTGCGCAAAAGTAGGGGTCGTTATGGCGAATTGGCACAACCTCATTTTCACGCTATATCCCTCAGATAGCAGGGTAGGTAGGGAACTCAGGATTAAGATCCTTTACGCCTAATTTTTTAAACATTGCGTGTTGAGTGGCAAAACTGAACGCCGCGCTTTGTCTCATTACTAAAACGAGAAAATGTAGATAATTATTTCTCTTATCATCAGTACGCCACGAGAGCCTTTAGTTTACTTAAATTCCCCTATCCATTTCTTATAAAAGATAAGCTGATCGCATCAGTGTTGTTGCGGTCAAATTCAAACATGGATACGGTCTATGACGATCTCGATAAGCTTGCCTCAAAATGCGTATTATACTCTATATATGCATATGCTCTACTTCCCCTCTTACTCTAGACTTACCGTTGGATCTTTTGCATGGCGTGTTCACTGTGGACTAGTATCTCTAACTCTGACATTCTGTTGCTCTCACCATGTTACCCTTCCTTATCCTAGGTTATACCAAGCTGATCCTGGGCTTACCTTCTGCGTACCGTGTTTATGTGCGGATTAATCCTTTACTCCTACTAACGTGTCTCTAAGCCTCACATTCTATTGTTACAGTTGTCTCATGTCACATGTCACACGCTTGCCTATTCACTCTATTCTTGAAGACCCGTTAATTATGTGACTTCAGAAAAACCGGCCAAGCCAGTTGAAACCAGTCGTGGCGCAGGAGCACAAGGCACAAGAGTCACATGCGACAGACTGAGAGTTTGATGGAAATGGAATATTTAATATTTTCATTTCCCCACTCTGGTAAAGCAGAGCTCACTCTGGTAAGCGAGGTAAAGCGCGGCGTTAAGTTCTGTGACTCATCACGCAATGCCTCCTGAGTTTGCGAAAAATGAGTAAAAGAAGTGTCTTAATTGAAACAGAGTTTCTTAACACTAGGTTTCCAGGTTCCCTCTGCCTACTCTGCTATGTGAGGGATACAGCGTGAAGCAAAAAAACAGATGCCAGCAATGGGTTCCAAACTCTCACTGCACTGTGCAATAACGCAAATAGACTGAAAGTGCCCTAAGCTTACCTTCTGCATCTTCTGCATAGCGTGTTTATCATGCGCCGATAAATCCCTCAGCCTGACCAAGGTGTCCCGCAGCCTCACGTTCTGCTGCTGCAGCTGCCTCACCTCGTAGCCCGTCGCGCCCTCGAGGACGCCCGCTGCGTACGGGTGCTCTGGTCAGACACGCCGCTATTTACACATGCTGCTCCTCTACTGCCGGCAGGGCTTGTGTGTCACTCATTATAACGTCATTTTGAACTCTTGTTTATTTTGAGCTACGTAACGGCTTTTAAGATTTTTGTCATATTATTATTGTTAATTATTGTTCAATAAATAAAACGTCATAGCTTTTTTTTTATAGATTATAGTGTTTGTCAGTCATTAATACTGCAATGAGCAATGAACGTCAAATTCTATTTTACAAGTGGTGTGATCTCTGTTTTCTAAATTTCTCCCGAATACGAGAATTTCAATGTTGAGTTACTAATTCAACACCACATTATTGCCAGACCAGTTATATTTAATAAATCTTGGCTCCGAATAGGGATGGAACCATCGTATTTACTAAGGGGATAAATAAGTTCAGTTCTATAATTATGGAGATTATTATGTCTTTTTAGTCATAGTTTCGTCACATTTGTCACAGTCTCCGGCAGATAGAGGTATGACACAAACACAGAACACAAAACATGCATAAATTAAACATAAATAAACACTTCACACATTCACTATAAATTAAAGCAATAAAATTAAAATGAAAATAAAAAAAAAGTTTGATTATATCTTAAAAATAATTGTTAATATCATGTCATGAAAATGTATATTTACATTCTTTTATATCTATCTATTTTATAGGTAGATCATTTAAACACTATTAACAGATTATAAAAAAAATACAATAAGCAATAAATTAAAATGAAAAAAGGGGTCTATGAAACTAAAAAAAATATCTAGAAGAATGTGTGAAGCAAATGATCCAAGAAAAAACAAAAACAATATAATTATAATATAAATACTTATATACGTACATGCTTAAGTTGATTGTTAATTTCTATAAATAAAAAGAGTATATTTATATGCAAATAATTAAATTTAATTATAAATTTGTCTTATTAAAGTCTTAAAGTATGGCAGCATTTTTAATTTTAAATACTTAATTCCACAGATAAAAAATATTTTCTTACAAAATTACATTTTAATAAGACTTTTCTTTAATAAAAAAAAAGACGTGCATAAAACATTATTATAAACATATATAAAATTTATTATAAATATAAAATACTTGTATATTATACATTTAGAGATAACGTTAAATATAGAGCGGTCGTGTCTGGAAACAAGTTTTAAGAGACATAACAGTTTAAAAAAAAAACACTTTGAGAGTTAGTTTTAAAATAAATCTCCACCAATTAAGATAAATTATAATTTTATATATATAATATAAGAAAATATTAGTACATTTAAGTTACAGAGACAAAGCGCTGCGTCGAGTTAAATAATGATTGAGTTAATAAAAATTAATATTTTTATTTATTTTAATATAACAAAATATTATTTTTCGTTCAAAAATTAAATTGCTTAAGTTCAACTTATATTTAAATACTAAACGATTTATTTAAATTTAACAGTTAAAAAAAACTTTTTCCATTTTGATTCTTAATTGTTATATTTGTATTTTTTAATCTTTTTATCTATAACAATTTTTGGTTGAACGAGCTCATCCCAGGAAGTATTGATTCGAATTGTGTATACTTAATTTATGGACTCCACACTAGATAAGGCCACAACTGTTAAATTAAACCAACAGTATACTCACGTATATTCCCACCAGCCTCCATCTCTGCTCTCATAAGCTGTAAATCCAAAGTGGCTTCCTCCAGCTTGTCCCTACACTGTTCTAATTCAAGCTGTAACGCCTCAGCTCTCTCCTCAGCCATTTCTTTATCGAGGGCTGCCATTTCTGTGGCTTCCTGTAGTTCGGCTGTTTCGTCGTTGTGGTGCTCAAGAGCTTCTTGGGCTTCACGGACCTTAAAAATGTTTTATAGTATTTATAATATAGGGTTGGATTATTATAATTTTTTTTTTATTATAGTGATAATATTGTTTTAGACGCCGAAAAAATATGTCTGTTAAAAGGGCAGCTCTTAATTTTTATATTAAGAGGTTTCCATTGCGATTTTCGACTACCCATATAAATAACAAGGGGATTTTTTTTTTCATTTCATATTTAAATTCGAGGATGTGACTGTACCGCGATGGTAGTAGGTTCAATCCTCACTCGATGAAATGAGTTAAGTTACGATAAATGGTATTGAAGACGGACAAACAAAGAAGAAAATTAACACTAAAAAATCATACTGTAAACGACAAAACTAAGACTATTTTACAAGAAGAAAAAAAAAATATATGGAAAATATCCTAAAACGTTATCAACATAATAAATAGTTAGAAAACGAAGAAGATTTAATAAAAAAAAGTCCTAAATGTCAATAAAAAGCTTTAAAAATGTTGAAATTAATAAAAAGATTCTAAAACCGGCCACCTATCCTACTCACCTCCTGCTTGGCCCTCTGCAGATCCCTCTGCAACTGCGCCTGTGACTCCATTATCTTGGATTTGAACTCGTTAGCCTGGTCCAGTTGTAGTCTAACTCGCTCGAATTCCCTTAATTTTTCCCTGTCTTCAGCGCGACGTACTTTAACAGTTTCTAATTTCTCTTTTAGATCTTCTACTTCTGATTTCAGAGCTATAATCTGTGGAAATAATGGTTTTATTTTTATGTATTTAATGATTATGACGCTAGTTAAGGAAGACAGAGAGAACCTGGGAACCTAATGTTTACACACTCCGTTCCCATTATGAAATTTCCGTTTCCCATCTTCCGCCTCGGGTGGGATTCGAACCCAGAACCGTCGCGTCTCTTCAATCACACTCTTATCCCGCTGACCTACGACGGCGTCAACTTTTATTGTAAATTTAATTTATTTATTTAAAATTTTAATTACTTACAGATTGATAGTGATAGAAACTTTCTCAATATCTACATCACATTTTTTTAATACCAAAATAAGAAAACAGTATAAAAAGTAAGATAAAAAATTATGAATATTTAGAAATACGAACTAAAAACACGTTATCTTTTCCCACCGAGCATTTATAAATGGTTATAAATAAAGCAAAAACCACACGCGGTTGCTATCGTGATATTATTATTACATAGAAACTTTATTGTGAAATATTATATTACGGAACTAATAATTTCAAATTTTAATTAATAACGGTGGCACCGTTTTTGTTTAAATATAAATTTAAAAAAATATAAGTATTTTATTTGTATGATTTTTTGATATATTTATTTCTATGAATAATATCTATTTGTATGAATTTTGGATATATTTAATATCTATATTTATAATTAAATGGTAACTGATAGGTGAATGTACTCGTACATGCAAGACATATAAGAAGAGCAGTTATTGGGTTTATTTACCATGGATTTTAATTTTTTTTGCCTGTTTATCGGTTTGTCTGTGCGTTTGTTCACGATAATCTATAAAACGGCTTAATCGTTTTAAGTGCAGTTTTCACAATTGTATTTTGGCAAAAATCGTTTAAAAAATGTTGTGTTAACATAAAGATATTACATACGGCAATATTGCTGGAAAATAAATGTCTTATTGAATTGGCTGAATCTTTAGCCACCGTGGTGCAATGGGACAGGTTCTGACTGTAAGCACGATGGTTGTAGGTTCGATCTCCACTTGGAGGGATTATAATGGACAGCATAGAGTCCCACCACTCAACAAATAACGTCTCAAAAATTGAGCGGAAATTGAGGAACGGAGTGTCTTAATAGTAGGTTTCCTCTACCTACCCTGCTATATGCGTGAAGTTAACAGTATGAACCTTAACAAAAACAAATATTATATTTTTATTTTTAGCCCCTGTAAAATAGCGTTGCAATATTTTCTTACATTAGAGATAGGCATATATTCATGCACAAAAAAAGAGGTAGATACTGGGGAAACTAATATGACTGATTAAAAACAATCGCTAACTTCTTGCTGAGCTTGCATATTCGCCAGTTTATCCTCGACAGCTGTGGAAACCGGTTGAGGGGATGTCAAACTTTGTCCCGGCGTGAACTGAGGTGTTAGGGTCTCCACGAAACCCGTCTGTAATAGAGCAAAGATTTTTTTATTTTTTATTATATTTATCTCGTTAACAAAATACATGTAAAAGTATTCAATATAAAACATATGCAATGTATATTATAAGGAAGTGTGTTACCACTAGGTTCCTAGCTTCCCCCTGCCTAGGGTAGGCTTTGTGAGGGATACAGAGAACCTAAAATAGAAGTTTATATACCGAAAAAACCCGCACCTCTTGGAAAGATTTGCAGGCCATTCCAGGCCAGTCTTTTTTTTTCTTAGTGTGTGTCATTTTAAAAAAAGTTAAAATCATCAAGATACTTATATTATACCTCCACAAAAGATGCCCTTTTGCCAGTAAGGTCCGGCGACGTCGCCCTTTCAGTAGTAGGCGACACGTAAGAAGTAAGGGACTGACGACTACTCGCCAAGGAAGTCCTGGAACTGTTTACCAATGGAAACTCTTATAAAAATGTGTGTCAGTAATTTGTGTATAAAATAAATAAATAATAGAAAATAAAATGCGGAATGTAGAGAACTATTTATATTGTCTTATGACACTAGGTTGCCTCTGCCTTACTTGCTAAGTGCGTTACTACTTATAAGCAATATATAGTCGGCTTAGAGTGTAAACCTGCTAACAGTCTATTAACAAATTATCAAGAGAGATATTTTGTATATTTTTTTATACTTTTAAATGGTATAAAAATGTACATAATAAAAAATCAGATCTAGTTGACTTATACCCTTAGCCGACGATATATATAATTAATAAGGAATATATTGGTTGTAATAATTGGTTAGATTTAAGATTAACTTAACTTACATTTTCGACACTATAAAAAATATATAATAATCTGAAATTTTATTGAAAAATCTTGAGGACAGTCCTGGCGCGATTGTAAATTCGACATGTTGTGGAATCGATTGCCACTCGAGGAAATAAAATATTTCATATTTTAATTTGTTTGCTCTAGTGTAGAAGCAAAGCTTGGAGTTGAGCCACTCAACTTATAACGCCACCAGGATTCGGCAGAAAATGGGGAGCGGAGTGTCTAAGCACTAGGCTCCCCCTGCTTAACCTGCTACATGCGGGATACAGCGTAAAGATTGTATAGTGATCTGAGTTTAATGGAAAACTGTAAACTGCATGTATACAATATACATTCTTCATAGTGTGCAAGCTTATTTATAAATGAAATTAATGAAAAAAATCTGTGCATATAGAAACTTAAAAATAATACTCTAAAGACAGTGAAAAATTACGTAAAAATAACAAGTATACTATGCTATACGCATGAAATTATCAACAAGAACATAATATATACATAGAAAAATAACCGGACAAGCGCGAGTTGGGCTCGCCCACCGAGGGTTCCGTAAAAAAATTGGAGGTCTCTTAAAACTTAATATTCTAGCTTAGCTTAGCCAGAGCCGTTACACGTTTTTTGCAATATAAACGACCATATCTTTTTTTAAAGTAAATGTAGAAGTACAATTTTTTTAGGAAATCAAGGGACCGTGAATCAGGGTACATAATTTGAATTTTAACTCGATATCTTCAAGCGTTCCTGAGAAAATGACTGTTGACAGACATACAGACGGACGGCCGGATAACAAAGTGATTCTATAAGGGTTTTTCCTGAAAGGTACGGAACCCTAAAAAGAAAAATGTGGAGAATAATATTATGTCATCTTATCGTAGATGCAAATCCCTCTTTGGAAATCAAAAAAAAAAACATTTGCATTTGTTGAAATCACTGTTTGGCCTTGGGACTTCCAACTGGAATGCTTAATAGACCCCTTTAATATGTAATATCTTTTTTTATATGGATTGTAGATCCTCTCTGCCCACTGCATAAAATACTTTAGAGGTGTGAATATATAAATGAACCCATAAAAAAGTAATTAAAATTATATATAAGTAATACAATTTGTACAACAAGAATACTACAGATTAAAAAGATGAAGAAATAAAAAAATAAACAAGCAAAGAAATAAAAAAACAGTAGTAATATCAAAAGTATAAACAAACAAAACATAATATATTTAAAGGTGTGTTTATGTAATATTTGTTAATATTTCTGCATCCTAATATATGTTATATATTGGAAAACATCTCTATTTGTATTTTTTTATATTTAAATTGAGTACTATATACATACAAGTGATGGCAGATTGCATACCTGTCTACCGATCACCTAACAATCAATATTTTTTATTATATTAATTTATTAAGTTCAAACTCATGATTCACCTGGACATATGGTTTAACTGACATCTTTAGGTTTGAATAAATATAGCTCTAGCAGTTTATTAACAAATATTTTTGATCACTTATGCATAAAAAACTGTTCTAATATATACACAAAATGCTACATTACAAGTAGAACAGATTAAAAATTAAACTTCAAGCATTTTAAACTAAGATCAAATAAAATGCATTTGGATAACTCCGGAAATCTATTTCGGGTTAAACTAGATCTTAGGATACCTTAGAGTACCTTCTGGGTGAATACTGCTGAGATTGGTTCGTAATGGTAGAAATATTTGATTTTCGTAGTTACCCAAACAAAAATTACAATAAAAAAATAAGTAACAATCGTGCCCATATATACATACTGTGCTTTCAATTAATTATTCATATAGTATAATATTACCTCGACATAGACAAAGTGCCTGCCTTTGTCTGCGCTGGCGACGCCTTCCGCCGCACCCTTTTTCATAACCCAATATGTTAGATACGAATAATTTAATTAGAAAACAAACATTTATATTTTATATAATGCTTAATAAGGAAAAGATTATTATTAAAATATTAATAATTAATCATGTGTAAAATATTATCTTTCTTGCCACTAGGTAACGCGCTGCCTTATAAAAGGGCGATATTTATTTGTATTAAATATTAAAAATAAACAGCAGATAAGAATCAGTGCCTCTTGAAACACTTTAAAGCAATTTACACAAGTAAGCTATTAGTTTTCTTTTTTGTGATACCGGCGACATTCATTTTAATATGTACTTGATTTCATTTGCATGTAAAATTTCATATAAATAAAATAATATACTAAGTAATAAATGTGTAGTAACAATAACCATAATCCTTCCTTTGACACATAAAAAACATTCTTATATACTAGAGGATATTAAAATACACAGATAACACAAAACATATTTTATACCTTTTTTTCACAAAAAATAACACAAAACGTTAGCACTTTGGTCTTAAAAAGAAAAAAAATACAACAATAATCATTGAATTGTCATAACTTGTGTACGAGTGTTCACTTTCTAGTTTCGTGAATGCACTGAAGTGTAAAACAAATGGTTAATGGCCCCTAAATTAAAGCATATTTAATAACAATATTTATTAATCAATCTTGTATTACATAATATGACATTTTTGTTTACTATCACACTATATCTCGCATATAGCAGTGTAGGCGGGGGGAAGCTGGCAATGTTAAGACACTCCGTTTCCCGCTCTCCGCTCTATTTTCGCGAAATTGCGTGTCGAATGGTGGGTCCTCATCGACCCGTTTTGTCTTTTTATCAGAGCGTGAAAAATTATTAAATAATACATTCCGTTCACACGATGTGGCACTGCGCTACGACGGACTGACTGTGATATTAAATCACTGTGAAATTTATATATTTATTTTTAGCTCTACCCCTTTATCACTGACGGAATAGCCCGAAGGCATTGAGGGCCAAATGCTATGATCTCTATATACCTCTTTCTATTTGTTTTATAATAATATTTATTGAGGCCGTTTGACTGTAAACTACACGGCTGTAGATTACGATTTCATTCCCCCGAGTGGACTATTTTCGTTATCTTGTTCAGGTAACAAGATAAATGGCGGCTTTGAGTTTTGCCACCCATCATTCAATGTTTCAAAATTTAAATTAGCACTAGGTACATACTGCTATATGTGGGTAACAGCGTGAAGTTATGAAAAGTAATGTTTATTTTCAACAGCAGACAGCAGAGAACCAATATTTTCATAAATAAATCTCCCATGTATAAAAGCAATTTTGTTTATGATAATAAGTTGTCATAAATTTTATATATTTTTAATTCACAAAATATGCCGTTAAGCAGCCTAAAAATGTCATTGCCTAGACAACAAAAAAATTATCATAATTAGCAAAGGTTAAAAATTATTATGACATAGACAAGCATTTTTTTTGTGCTAACTAAGCTAAGCGTGTGCAGATCTACCGTATCTAATACTTACGTGGTCGGTCTAGACCTCTGGGCCACTGTTATACTAGCGAGAAAGAAACACACACTATCAGTTAGAAAATCTAAATGATTTAACATATAGAAAATCGAAAAAAAAACAATAGACATCTTTTTTCTCATTCAGTAATTATGATGTATATGGATTACAGCCAAAAATAAAAAAAAATATAATATTATTTTTTTAATTTTCTATATGTAATAAAATGACATAATATGCCTGCAAATCTTTAATAATGTTGTTATTATTATTAATATGTAAATATCACGTTATTATAATTATTATTGGATTGGAATCTACAGATTATAAATGAGTGACATTCTACATCTATGTTAATGGATTCATTACAATTGATTAATTAATGATATTTTTCAATGATAAATAGACTATATTATATGACATATATAATATCTTCATGAAAAATACTTATTAAAAAAATTAACTATAAATGATAAAATTTTTCTTAAAATACTACATTTAAATATAATTAAAATATTTACTTCTAAGAGTATGAAAAACTTCTTCCAGAATAAAGTTTTCAAAAATTTTATTTTATTACTAATAAATTAATTAAATTAACACTAATGCCACAAAAATGTTTCCAGTAAAAAAAACAATATGCAAATAAAATATATCAAATTGTGTATAATACAATTGAATTATCATATTTTTTGCAAAATATACCTATTTTTTTTTAATATTTAAAAAGCATAGCAAAAATAAAATCTCTTGTCAAATTTAATTGTATTTTTGTTGTATTTGCTTTGAATTATTCTCATTTCTTTACTCTAGTAACAATGAAAAGCGTGGCATTGAATTCCATCACTCAAAATCTAAAAAAAATTGCAGATAGTGAGGAATGGAGTGCTTTAATACTATGTGTCCTCTGCATACTCTTTAATATTAGAGATGCAGCATGAAGCTATTAAAATATATACAAATAAATACCTGCTAAGACGTCTATTAGAAGGCTTTGACTCCTCAGTGGATGTAGTCATGGATGTCTCCATAGGATTGTCTTCAGCATCAAGAAGCTGAATTTGTGATTGACGAACAAACACACCATAATTATCCTCACACTGGAATTAATAAGAAACATATTTAAGAAAACAGATAAATAAAATTTTATGGTAGTTAAATCCAAGCTCTCTGAGCGCTAAATATTCTTATCAAGCTATGTTGAAATTTTAAATGCTTGGTACATTATTTATGTTTTTAGCATCTCTATAGGGAGATTTTTTAAAAAAATTATTACCAAAAGATACATTTTCATACATTTCCTTGGATATTTTTCTACCCTTAATATGAAAAAACACATGATACAAAAGTTATTTAAATATTTTTATATATAAAAAAAAATATTAAAATAAATTGTCAATATAAATATATACTATATTACTATTGGGTTCTTACAGAAATAAAATTTTGGTCTATGTTATTTTATTGTATTGCATTAATGTTATAATAGTGGTTATTATATTAAGACACAAAAATTCTCAAAATTAATTAAATAAAATACAGAATTTAACAAGTAAATACTAACCCGAAAATAAGCGTGACCACGCACTGTACCATTGTTCTTGCCTTTAGATTCATCTAGGATAATTCCTATCCATTTACCAGTTGCAAATGTAGGATACCCAACGTAAGCGATCGACCCCTTTACTTCCTTCCCAACGACCATTACCCGCTGTCCTAATGTTAAGTGTTTGTCTGACATCTTCTCTTATTACTTTAACTAAAAAACACACAATAAAAACCTGTATTACAATCAAAATTCGACTTCAAAACTTAAATAAGTCGATAAAATTTTCACAATACCTTATATGTAAAGTAAAAGGATTACGCCAATAAGAAGCTGCAATTAAGTACTCAACTAGGTACTTTACTTATATTATTACATAACAGAAGTTTAAGAAGTCAAATGTTGTTTTATTTAAGAAAATATGTGCATTGAAAGTAATTTCACTGCAGTGAACAATTGACAAATTGATGCAGGTACGTCAAATTTAAATGTCAATGTCAAAGTATGAAATCATCGCGACGTGTGGTTTCTACATCGAGTATAATATATACATATACAACAATATATAATACGTATTTTAATAACAATACTTTATAGATACATTATTATAAATATTAATAAACATAAATTTAGTCGCCAAAATTCATTATATTTCATTGTTATATTTAATGAACTCCAAATCTATAAACACTTATTACAACTTGTTGCTCCTGCGTTATGTATACATAATAATCTATAATGCAATCTTTATCAATTTAAAAATACTAATGAAATATTTCTATAAAATAGTATAAATTATAATTTATAATGTTTCACAATATTTATTATTCAAATTTCGTTTCATCATTATTGAATACTTTTATTACACCTAAATAAATAAAAAAATGAACATATACTGATTTAGTAGAAGTAACTTACACAAATTTTTAGTGTCATAAGTCAGAGAAAATGGCAAGAACATAGGGTATCCCAAGAGATTTGTTATAAAAAATTAAATTAAATTAGCTTTACGCTGTATCCTGCACACAGCAGGGTAGGCAGAGGGAACCAAGTGTTAAGACACTCCGTTCCCCACTTGCTGCCGAATTTTAGAGGCATTACGTGTTGAGTTGCAGAACTTAACGTCGCACTTTGCCTCGACACCAAAGCGAAGAAATGGAAATTTAAGTAAATATTTCATCTCCTCGAGTGGGGATCGAAC
>DWAL01000251.1:0-12638 GCA_018230405.1 Heliconius hortense
TACGTTTTCTAAATAAGTATTTATCTTTCCTAAGTGTGGATGAACACTTTAAAAATGTTTAAAAAAAAAGATGCACCATATTTACAACAGGGCGAAAGCAGACAATGCTGATATGGACGCGGCGGTGCGGCGACATCGAGCTACATCTAAGAAGATACACTGAAATAATCCTATCTAAAAATTTACTACAACAAGATATACTAAAATATTCAAATAAAGGTTTAACATTACGATTTTTAAACGCAAAAGTGGCCGTGAAATGTTTAAAAATATGTACGTAGCTAGCTTAAAGGCAATCTTTGCAATCTTGTTCAGGTCCACATCGGGCCAGTGAAAGTCACATAATATGCCACCATCCTATACGATACGTGACTCTATTTGCAGCTAAGGGGCTCTTTCCAACGATTTACCTTCGCCTTCAAAGTAATCTGTTGCATTGTGATGTAACAATAGAAAGGTAAAGCTGAAAGCTTGGCCGGCTGATAATAATCTTGACCAATTTATTTAAAAGTTTTATATGCTTAAGCTTGTTCTTTGTTATAAAAATCAAAGGGTTTTCTTTTAGTTTTACTGAGTAATAAAAATTTAAAATCTCTTATTTTCACGTATAAAAATTTTTACTTATTTGAACTTGGCGTAGGTTCGAATCTCAGTAAGTAAAAATACTATATTATAATTATTAAATAACACATTTGATTTTAAACAATCATATATAATTTACATATTTAATATATTACGTCGCGACGCTTGATTCCTTCACTCAACTCAACTCAACGAGATGTCTTGAAATAGGAGGGAAAGTGGAAAACTGGCACTCATTGTGCAGTTTCATAGAACTTCTTTCCACGCGCCACGCAACTGTGAAATGGCCTACCTGTGGCAGTGTTTCCAGGTTGATACGATATGGGTACCTTCAAGAAGCGCGTCTATCTCCCCTAAAGACCAGCAACCCACCTGTTGCTCCTCTAATATTACATGGGATCGTGATAATGACTTACCATCAGGTGACTCGTACGCTCGTTAGCCTTGTCTTTTCCATAAAAAAATATATACGGGGTAGAAAACATAAGCTGCAAAAATAATATATATTTCTTGTACAGAAAAATCATTAATTATTATTTGGATACAAACTGTTTTAATATAAAATATTTCCAACTGGTAACCAATATTTTATTTAGTCCACCAGGTAAACTCAAATCCGAGTGGTTGACTTTTGTTATCGTTTTAAAAACAGAAATGAATAAAAATGTCAAATAACATTTCAGCATAATAAAAACAAAAGAATAATAATACAAAGAATTTTTTTGACAACGCAATATTATAATAAACTAAGTAATTATAATAAAGGTATATTCAATGAGAGCTCTTTATATTATTTTGAAATGGTCAGAATTGTATGAAAAATGTCGAAAATATTACTTTTCCTACTTCAGAACTAATATGGTATCTGATGAAACTTATTACAATGGATACCACCCTCACGCCAGAGTTAAGCAAACAGTATTCATCATTGACATTGTCATACACAACCACAACTAACCAAACAACTTTTAGGACGCAAAAGCTGAAATGCTGATCAAATAAAGTAAAAGAAAACGAGGAAAAGTCGTAGCTGTTTAAGTAAATACACAATTTTACCTGTATATACGTAATCTAGTTCATATTATTCATTTCAATACAATGTGTAAATACAGAATGTTAGACTAATATTTTTATTATTATCTCTCTCAAAAAAAATATTCTACTGATAATGTTATTTTTTAACGCTATAACTAAAGAATTATCGAGACCATCGTAGAGAAGAGACAAAAGCGTGTAAATGTAGTGCGATTGTTGTGGGTTCGATTCCCACTCGGAGTGAATGAATTATTATTTCTTAATAGTGATGAATTAAATATACGCTTAAACTTCTATAAACACAACTACAAATCACTTAATACAATAAAGAACTACAACAACATTAAACTTTCACCCGCAATTTTACTAAAAATAAATCAAACTTTGCCCTAATTGAGAGCTCTTTACACTACTACTATAGTTTAAATGAAAATGACAAGTATAATATGGACGTGCTGGTGCAGATAAAGCGGTGTTCATACCTGTGGAACAAGTTAACATGTGAGCAACCCCTAGGGGGCTAAACTTGTACGTAAGACACGTGCCTGCACTTACCCGCTCACTATGCTACGATATTATATGGATATAATTGATTAGTAATTCTGGAGAGTGGCCACTTGCAAATGAAAAGTTACGGTCGCTTTACTATGTGGATGGAAAAGTCATGTTCATTAGTTATTTTTTTATTATCTTATATAGGCAAATTAAATATAAAGGTGTAGATAGATAATTTGTATTGTCTTTACAAAGAATAAATTCTGTCGTTTTATAGATTAACTAAATATAATAAGTAAAATCTTGTAGACTTTTCGCCAAGACAATATATTTTATTACATTTGTCAGTTTGTGTACCTTTTTCGAATGTAGCTATCGTCACCTTAGTAGTGATGCGTTTCACTTGCTAGTTAGCGCTCAATAATTTATTAAATTAATTAAATTAAAAAAAAGTTATTTTTTGTGCTCTAAAAGAAATACTACAACCCTTATAGAATCACTTTTGCCACTTATCAGTCTGTAAAGACCATTTATCGATAGATCGCATGAAGTCAAGTATCAAATCATCGATCAGTCAGATCAGTCAAGTATCAAGGTGTGTATTATCAAATATTCAGATCTACGGTCCCTTGGAGCACATAATAAATAGATACACAAGCACAGGCTAAATTTTAAATCAACGCATTCAAAAGATACCAGCATATATGATCCTGGTCGGTTTCCAGGAGGCGCGGGTTCGAGTCCCGCTGGGTTCAAATTTTTATACGTTTTCTAAATAAGTATTTAAGCATATATGAATTGATTTTGCTGCATTTTGTATTATTACCACGTAATCAAAACCTTTAAGATACTTCTCGTTAACCTACAATTACTAAATTTCACGAAGGCACGAAGAGTAATACAAATAAAAGGATAAATCTGAAAAATGATGAAAATTCAAAGGTGTACGCCCAAAAACTTAAATTTATCAATTTTTATAAGTAGTTCTTTTAACTTTCCGTTAATCTACAATCATGAAAATAGTATGGAACCCACAGTGAACAAATCTGGCTTGCACTTGAACGGTGTTTTTCTCCAAAATCTCTTTTTATCTCAAAAGCAATTCACAAAATCAATTAATATAACTATATAATTACAACTTAAATTAAAAATTATATATATATACCTTAGATATATCACAAGTAACATTAGATAACAATTTTACCTGTTCAAATTTAACTAAGCAAGTAAGTAAGAATACGCTAACAGTGTAAGTTAAATTAAACAACACGCATATCATGGACTCCACGCGGATGGAATGTTCATACTTGTGAAACAAGTTAACAAGTGAGTGTTTCCGCGGAGAATAAACTTGTGAATAAGACGAGTGTTGCATACTAACGATACTCCGCCATATTTCTTGTGGCTGTTACAACATCTTTATTAAATAAGATAAAATTTGGTTTCCATAACGAATCTTATATTTAGGAGCAACAGATATTCGAGTTGTTGTACAGTTTGAGATTAGGTGCCAATTTTCGTGTTTTGGTGACTTTTTTATTATCAAAGTATTTGATTTATGGTTTTAGGTGTATATAGTGTAGTGACGTAGGCATGTAAATCAAATTATACATCGTTCTAGCGTCTTATAATAAATTCATAATAAGCTTTATTTACTATTAATAAAATAAATGTAATTTTGATGTATGGACTTTTACTAAATGTAATTTTGAGGTTTTATACAAAGGAAAATTATGAAATCCACCGACCTACGAAGTTATAAAAACTCGAGTCTAGTCTTGAAATTATCATCGAAAATTAAAAACAATAAATCTGGTGGATATGCTAATTTTATTGCCCATCTTGGTGATTAAAAAAAAAGTTAAACCGTTTAGTTATAAGTACCACACGTTGTAAATACATTATAAAAAGCAATAAACAATGTAAACATCGTATTTGCAGCTAAATGTGTTTGTGTGTGTGGAAATTTTTCGTGAGATTGCAGGCCATTTAAAATTATCGCCCGACCATTGCGGCTGCCGAGAGTAGGTACTAAGTAAAGGTGATAAATTTCGGTATAAAATTTTATAATAGTCTGTTAACTGCGAGCCTGAGAGCTCTCCCCGTTTTATGTCCTATGCTGAATACTTGTTATGGGAAGGAGCCATCGAAATTATTTTTTTCGTTTAACCAAATTAGTATCACTAAAAAAGTAATTCCATCTCTAATGAAATTTCCAACTTAATGGAAACATGTAATTGGTTGATATTAATCTTTGGCTAATATATGCAGGTGTATGATATGCGTATATAATATTGTAATCCGGAGTATGTTCATAACGGAATGGTCCCACATAGCGTTGGTTATTGATTGATTGCATTATCTGGACGTCCAGTAGACCGAATTTCCTTTCTGCATAAATTGTCGTTTCAATTAAAATGCTTATTGATCTCGCAAATGTAAGTGTGGGCCCTTTTAGCGATTTGATGTGTTTTAATTATGTTAGTAGCAGATAGCCATACTTTTTATTCTTTTATATTATTATGTCATTAAAGTTTATTTTCACATGATTCTGTCACAGTTATAATCCGTCTGACTAAATTCTACGGTTAAGATTTTAAATCCACCAGGGAAAATATTTTTTTAATGTATTTACATATATCCATCAATTTATTCTTAATTTATTTAGATTAAAGTAAAAAAAAAGTTTATTATTATGGCTGTATTGGTACTAAATCATTTATGACCAATCTACATTATAAATGTGATTTGTTATTGATACAAGCTAAGTTTACTATGATTAGGTAGGGACTTACAAACATACAATACAAATAAAATAATCAAAAATACTCACACATGTACCATATTTCACATGGAAGGGCGAACCTGATGATAAGTTAATCCATTTTCCAATATCCGTTTATTTTAGAAACGACGTGCTGGTTGGCGGACCCTAACGCTGCATCTCATCATTATATATATTTTTTACTAACATGTATTTTCATGATAAAATGTCAAACTAAAATCAAATTAAAATATTACTAAATAGTGAACTTCCTTGGTTATGGAAATGTAAAATCTACTTTATGAAACTAAATAACAAGCAACATTTCTGTAAACTACACGGACTACTTGCTACTGCAACAGTTGTAACGATATTTACTCAAAAGAAACTTTCCAATATCTAAATTAAATCTCATCGGGACCGCACAGCGGAACGCTTTAAAATTCGTTAAAAAAATATATATTTTTTATTTCATTAACTTCGTTTACCCGACAGGAAATTAATTTCTAACCAAAAGAGTTTCAGTGTTGTAATCGAAAACTAGGTTATTGCAAGACCAGTTTTACCTTTATGCCGAACGATAACGTAAATTGCACCGTTCGCATTCGCACCGCAGACGATTTTATCAATTTCATTCATGATCTGTTCCCATTCAATAAAGTAATCTGATTTCGCGCTTTGCATTGTCGGCATGTGCCAGCCTATTTAAACCGAATGTGATCTGTGTTTGGCACCGAAATAATCTTCACAGCCCAATGATAATTAAAGCGATTGGTTCGGTGACATAAGTTGGCAATTACTGTACGATAATGCGACGTTGTACGCCCCGGCTTAAGGTAGGCTGGCGTTGACAATATGCTCGCCTAGATGTGTGTAAGTACAGAATGCTGTCAATCCGGGGGATCCCAGACGATGATTCAATTATTTTATAAGCCCTTGTTAAATATATAGTTTGTTTGGTGGTAAATTAATTAATTTAATTCATGTTTCTTTTTTAAGATTCAATTTAGAAAAAACAAAAATAAACTGTACATATCATGTGAGAAAGAACTTGTAATATAATAAATTCTTATATATTATAATAAATTTGTCACTCTACTAATTGTTAATATACTTATTTTAGAATAATAGGCTACAATATATTAGAAAAGACCGTCGTGGTGCAGAGACACAAGCGTGAGTTCGATTCTCACTCGAGGAATGAATTATTAAACATTTTCATATCCTTGCTCTGATTGTTACCAGGAGAAAAGGGAAATAGCGGAATTGTATTCCGCCACTCAACACGGAATACGTAGAGAATTCATCGGAAAGTGGGGAACGCAATTGTGTTAATGAGACCGGAGTGTCTTAACACTATGTTCCCAGGTTTTTTTTTATGAGTTGCTTGGCGTCACAGACTTTTGTCGTCTTGCCTTTTATATGTTTGATTATTAAAGTTGTGGTTGTTGGTTTCTTTTTTGAAATGTGGAGTCAACATTTATAATTTGAATGGTCTCCATTCATTTTTGTCAATATTCGAGTTTTGTGGTCGTTAATCATGTTGATTGCGGTGCAGTTATTTGGTTATGTAATATTTTTATTGCCTCCTCATCTTTGTAGGAAATAGCCGTTTTGATGTTCTGTTCCACTATATAAGTCAAGAAACCTTCATTTGCCCGGCGAATGAACCTGCCGATAGCGTCTTCCTCGGCGTCAGTGTAGTAGATGCGACGGCAGCATGTGATATGCTGTCTAGTAGGGCGTTCTTAATCGGCCTTAGTTTGTATGATTACTACAGACTCGTATGTAAGTCCCTAAGATACGTTGATGGTCAGGGTGCGCGAGTTTCCCTCCCTTCCGTATCCTTTTCTGACAAGGTCCGCTTTTTCTACTTGTGTATGGACGAGGTACACCGTATTGGGTTATTAGGGCCGATAGTGCATTTGGAAGAGGTTTAATCTGACGATAAAATGTAGTTGGTTTAGGATAGTAGGTTCCCAGATTCTCTCTGCCTACCAGCTACGTGCAGGATATGTCGTAAAGCAAAAAAAAATAAGATACAAATATAGTAAGTTTATATTTATCATAGTAAGTGTATTTTTTTCTAACTTGATAGTACGAAATATCATTGCATTACATCGTTAAAGCTAAGAAATCAAAAAGAACATAGTGCTAAGAAACGTCCGAATTCGAAAAACTGCGTGTTGAATGGGGAAACTCTACCCTGCACTTTATCTGAGCGCAAAAATGAAAATATGTAAAAAAAAATGAAAATAATGAACTCCTTCTGAGGATGGAACTAACAACATTCGCTTTTGCAGCCACGCAGCACGCAGTCTTACAGCTCTAAGAAGGTGTCACAATTTATTTTCTTTTTTTAAATACGTGTTGTATCCCGCACGTAGCAGGGTAAGTAGAAGAAACCTGGGAACCTAAAGTTAAGACACTCCAATCCCCTCCTCCCGCCAAATTCTCGATGTATTGCGTGTTGATTTGCAGAATTCATCGCTGCGTTGTACCAGAACGAGAAAATGAAAATATGAAATATTTCATTCCTCAAGTGGGAATCGCACCCAGAACCCACATGCTTGTGCCTCTGCGCCATAACGGCCTCACTAAAATCGAACATTAAAAATATAAATAAAACATGAATAAAGGTTAAAATTTTTGTCAATACACTGCCAAAACCCAAAGCCCATTGTCTATTTGAATACAACATCATGTACACTTTAATTAAAGCTACTCAATCACACTATCATCCGGCTTACATGTTATATAAATAATATTTAGTTTACAATAAACTTAATTTAATAATAAATGTACATATTTGGACAACATAGTAATGGCCAAACGCGTGGGTAATCGGAATCTATCGGACGTGAAAATAGGCTTCCCCTAATACCAAAACAAAATTTTATCATTATTAGAAATCTAAAACGGAACATTAATGGTATAACAGAATTACTCCTAGTATTTCAAATCGGATTCGAATAACATTAACGTGCGCTGTGTAATCCTATAAAACCTGTTCGGATTTGAAGCGGGTACACAAAATGTATGTGAACTTTCTAATATAAGTAGGTAATACAATTTTGCGGGGGTTAAATCGATTGTGCATTTATCTATTGGACGAAGTAAATTGTTTCGGTAAATCCAAGATAATCTCCTTCCTGTATCGTCTGGTTGCACATTATCCGTTTAAAACAAAATGCAATTGCAGTAATAACTGAATGAGCTTGCGTTTGGTATTTTGCTCATTTTCGTGTAATCCTCAAATAGTATTTAAGTGTGTCTAGTGCATTTCGAAACGCTAAGCTGTGTTGTCTTATAAACTTAATGTTAAAACATTCAAATATTTATTTAAATAATTCAATTATTTATTTCTATACTAACTATTCTATTTTTTTTTTCATATTAAGCATGAACAATACCATGTGGGGCCAGGCGCAGGGGCACAAAGTGTAACTGTAAAATCGACTGGTCGTGCGTTCGATCCCCACTCGAGGAAATTAAATACTTATTTACATTTACATTTATATTTCTTCGCTCTGGTGTCGGTGGAGGCAAAGCGCGACGTTGAGTTCCGCCACTCAACACGCAATGCCTCTAGAACTCGGCGGAAGCTGATTTCATTTTGATTTTTAACAATACCATTCAATAGCTGTTATAACTTTATTGTAATTAAAAATATTCACATATAATTGTTACAAAAGAAAATATTAATACTTGTGTAATTAAATTGTTAGGCCATAGAATATAACCTGACTGTAAATTATTTTCATTTTGGCCGCACTGGCACAGACTGTGCGCGGCGTTCAGTTCCGCCTTTAAGCACGCAATCATATCGACATGTAGCTAATATATTTTTTAATAAAATGACACTGTATTTGAACATTATATTTCTATCTTCAAACCTAAAAACCTATTTATACTTAAATGATAAGGTACTGTGCCATCTCATTATTTCCAGCCAGCACAAAGCGAATCAAGGCATAAAACACAAAACATTTATTTTGGGAAAATATATTGTATATCTTTGTCAATAAATATCACGTTGTTCAAGACTTATTTGTTCATCAGGATTGGAAACGTTAAAGCGCGTTGCCATTGTCATTAAATTTTATTATAATTTTTTAATACAAAGATATATTCTGAAATGCGAAAACAGAATATTATTTTGTATGATGCTGATTAAATTTTAATATAATAATACAGATTATTCAATAATGATGTCACAATATTTGCTTTAATATTAATTGTATATACAATTTCCACGTGCAGGGAAGAATGTATTGTTCAATACAGTGTATGTGTTAGGGAAAATTGTTGAAAAAAACAAATTTTAAGTAGTTTTCTTTAAACAACTTCGATAGCACGGTAGGAAGAGAAAACCCAGAGTTATTTCCCCAATTTCCCCCCGATTTTCGCAACATTGCGTGTTGGGAGGAGTAACTCAACGCCAACGCCAACGCCAACGCCGCCCTTTGTATTCTATGAAAATTTAAATAACAAAAAATACTTTTACCAAAATTGAACTCTTTTAATATAATCTACCAATAGTTTAATTAAAGCTGAGCTTTAGCCTAAGCCCTACACACCCAGTAAAATAATCCCGGTATAAAAATATAGCCGTATTGTATTGGAAACATATATAAACTTACGTGAGCTAAACTTCCGATTTGAGTTTGACTCGGCAACTTTAACGCGCCGTACGTGTGATACTATCTCAGAATAGCGTAATTTATTTGGATACCACTCGTTACCACTTGTTCGCCGCTCAAACTTGTACCAGCTAGCTTCGTATTAGTTACTTGATAATTTTATATCAATATACGATATGGATCTATCTATTATCCTGTTTAAATTATGTGGTAGTGTGTTTTAATATTGAATATAGAATATTTTGGATGTATTTTTGTTAAAAAATATAAGATTTTAAATGCTATTGAGGATAGTTGAATCGTGTTGAGTGGCGGGACTCTACGTCAAGCTACAAAAACTAATAAATAGCTAATAGATAGATATATTGAATGGATTAACTATATTTATTAGATTATATATTTTTACAATATTATCTATTCCGGCAATTGTATGAAAAAATAATATCTCGACATGTATTTAATCATTTCCATTGTGTAATAAACATGCTTAGCATAAAATAAGTTTTTCCTTACAAATAGTATTTTTTTATAGTTTCACGCTGTATCCCGCACATAGTGGGATAAGCAGAGGTAAACTGGAAATCTAGTGTTAAGACTCCGTTGCCATTAAGACACTTCAATCCCTCACTTTCCGCCGATTTCTGGAGACATTGGGTGTTGAGTGGCGCAAATCAACGCTGCATTTTGCTTATTTACCAAAGGGAGAAAATGAAAATATTAAATATTTAATTTCCACAGGCGTGAATCAAACCGACAACCTGTTGCGCTTACAGTCGTATGCGTGTGCCCCTGCGCCACTACCGGCCTCATAATTTATAAATCACTATCATTATATGATATTTTAATCAAACAATTTATATATTATTAATAATGGACAACCTTTGATACTTAAGGGTCCTATTGTGCTAAAACATTAACGAATATTTTATTACTTATATGTATATATACATTATACACATATATACTTAAACTATATATCGCGTGTCTTCGTAGCATATACGAACCGAAAGTAACATTTACAATTAGGTCTCCTGTGGTTCGTAAGAAGATTACCAAATAGCATTGAATAAACGCTTTTGTTGCTTAAGAGAAATTAGTGAGGAAACCCAGTTGTGCCGTCTGTGAATTCCAAAATGAGTGGCTGAGTTGTTAAAGTGGTATTGTGTTGATATTTACCAACTAAATGTTTAATCCCCGGACCGATTTATTCTGTATTCGCCCGTGAATTTAAAGGGACAACTTTAAATTGTCACACGGTCCGACGGAATTGGCGATCTATAAACTGTTATGGCTTCCCTTGTTATAAAAGCGAAGGCTTGTACAAAAAAAACTTTATTTGCATAATAAAGTAACAAGTTCTGCAGCATTTTGAAGCTATGCAGACCGAGGCTAGGTCTAGTCGTTGGGAGTATTCAACTGGATTAACGAACTTCCTTACAATCTTCCAGCGGGACGAACTTAAAATTCTGACATCAGTTTTGGGCATTAAGGGATTCTTCACTTCATAAATTTGTAAGGCTTACTTAATCTTGTTTGTTAAGACCCACAACTCTATTAGCGGATAAATCGTGTATAAGGTATTCTCTTTTGAGTCACATCCTATAATAAACCTCGAGATCGACACGTAATTTGATAAGGCAACGGAACGCCGTAATTACATTAAATTTTGATCATTCATTAACTTTACCTTCAAGTAGATTAGGGTACTAAGACATATTTTACTTAGTAAGTCATTAAACTTTCTTACTTTACTGAGATAACTCGACTTGATCTTAATGTTTAGTTAAACGCTAATATGATTGTGTTATCGTTATGTGTGTTATGCAAAAATCGTGCAAACAGAAAAATATATACATATGTATATTATAAATAATACATTTTGAGACCATGGCGCAGGGGTACAAGAGTGTGACTGTAAACGACGATTCCGCTACTCAACTGCGGAAAATAGGGAAATAGAATATCTTAACATTAGGTTCCCCGCCTACAATGATGTGCGTGGGATACAGCGTAAAGCTAAAAAAACTTACAGATTTTAATTTGTAAAACAGCAAGTAGTCGAAATTTTTTAACAGTACAAGCCAGCCTATTAATAAAATTCGTCTGACGCAACAAGTCCGATATTAAATTTTTTGGCAGGCAACTAAGCTGATAGAATAATTTCCCATTGTTCTCTTAAAAGCTCCTTTCTTGTTTTGTTAGCAACTACTAAAAGAATGCAAATAAATTAGTTCATATAAATAGATACAGCCTCATTGCTACGCAAATGTAAGATGTATACATAGGTAGCCGTGTTTTGTAGAATTAATGTTGAGTAAATTACGTTGAAATGTATTTAAGAAATAATTTGAAGGCTAGCCATGGTGTAGGGGAACCAGCGTGCAAACACAATAGGTTGTGGGTTCGATTCCCTCTCTAGGATATAAAATATTTAATATTTTCATTTCTTTGCTCTGGTGTAGAGGCAAACAGTAGCAAAGTTCAACCACTCAACACGAAATGTCTCCAGAATTTGGTGGAAAGTGAGGAGTGGGGTATCTTAACACTACCACCCTCTGTCTACATGATACACCAAAAATATGGACAGAATAGTTTTAGTAATTAACAGCTAAAGTTTCGTCAACTTTATGAACCGTATAAAAAGATGGATAATAAAATGAGGCAGCGTCATATTGGGGCTGCACAAAAAAATTCTGCTTCTGATCGAACTGTCGGGATCTGCGAATAGGAATTTAGCGAACGTCCACGTTGAAATACGATGCAGCGTAAATTTCTTTGATGTTTGTCAAAAAACCACCGGCGAACGAAACGTGTGGGTGAATGTAATAGAATATTTCTGGGGTTGCCAAATACTGCAACACTGGTCAAAAGAACTTCTATTTTAGATTAAATGTTTTTTGTTTCTAATGTAATTGCAATTTTACTAACCGCCATATATATATATAGTTTATAAACAGTATAGTAGAATATATATATGGACATAAGTGTAAGTTCGACAAATACATATTTCTATTATTTCAGTCCTAAAAAGTTTATACTCACTCAACACGCAATGCCTCCAGATATCGGCAGAAAGTGGGGAACGGAGTGTCTTAACACTAGGTTCCCTCTGCCTACCC
>DWAL01000252.1:0-12622 GCA_018230405.1 Heliconius hortense
CCTCGTTACCAGAGCGAAGAAATCATAATATTGAATATTTTATGAATGTGGGAATCGAGCCCACAATCTGTTGCTCTTACAGTCGCACGCTTACGCACGACTAGCCAAGGAAAATATGAGTACCTAAAACTTGTATCTGTGCAAAAGATTTTTAATTATATGTTTAAATATTTTAAGACAAAGTACCAAATTTTATCTTGTATTTGAAGTACTTGTGACATTAATCAAAATATGCATGTTTTTATTGATCATTAATATTATATATGTTGTGGGTTCGATTCCCATTCGGGAGAATGACTTATTATTATTTTCTTTGCTCTGATAAGAGAAAACGCGGCTCAAAAATTTTGGCGTAAACTAAGGAACAATGGGAATACAAAAAAATGCTAAAAAATGTAAATTAAAAACCAATAAATTTGAAAAAATACAAACCTTTACGCTGCTCTAATGGTGCTTCGATTACATTGCGCACTTCGCGAATCTCTTCTTTGACGGGCTCCGGATTGATCTGCTTTTGAGAAGACTTAACACCTTTTCCTTGCTTGGAATTTTTAGCATCTTTCTTTTCAAGGGCCTCTGATTTCTTTTCCGCTTGTTGGACCTATGTTAAACATACATATTGTATTTTTTGTTCCAATATAGAATCTATGATAAATAATAAACAAACTCATAAAACCAACTTGATGCATGCGTGCATTTTAAAGACATGTTTTTTTTTTATAAATATATTATTTTATACGAATAATAGACATAATACTATAATAATCACATCAACAATATTAATAAAAATATATTTCACTACAATATATTTAACTATAAAAAATCTGTAAGCGAATCATATCAAAAATAAATTGTACCCACATGTAGCAATGATCTAAATTTAAAAAGCATCAAAATTTTCAGAATGCATAAATCATGAGAAGGCATAAATCATCCAAAGAATATAATATTAAACAAAACAATTATTTATATAAATGTGAATATATAACCAAGCTGTTGGAACCATATGTAAATATGAATTTTAGTGTTACTATTTGTGAGTGTTCTAATTATAAAACTACTTCTACTACTTTAGATATTACGTCGAAAATATTATATTACTTGTACTTATAATAAAAATATGCTTTTATAATAATTTTAAGTAGCAGAAATAATCAATCTAGTACATTTTACCATTTCATCCTAAGGAAGGGTAAATAACAAGAAAATGTAAGTGAACATATTGATCATATGTAACAACAAAATAGGTATTGCCAACTTAAATGTTTATTTTAAAACCATTATATTATAGTGTATTCTAGTAGATTGATATATTTAATTTAATTTTTTTATATTTTAGTAAAATACTAACTGGGATTATAATTTTAAAATTCACGATCAATAGTGTTCCAATTATAATTTTGCATTTACAAAAACATATATACACATTTCTCACAAAGTTGACAACACGAAGGACAGGTGATGGAACTCACTTTTTCTAGTGTGGCGTGCAACAATTCAAATTCGTCCTTTGGATGCATTTCCTCAAAATGGTTAGATATTTCCGCGACCGGAGTGGCCGCCGTACTAAGGTCGCTAACGCAGCTCGGATCCTCTTTGTTAACTAATATCGGCTTTACTTTAGGATCTTTGCCGCGTTTGCGAATCTGTACACACAGTAATTCTACCATAGTACCTTTGCCTTTTTACCTTTTTCTTTTTTATATTTTATTTAAAAAAAATTATTCCCTTAGTGACCTTATCACAATAAATATATAAAATAAAACGAAAAATATCATTTTGTTTGTACATCCATATTTACAACCAGTATATATTAAATTGTGAAATATATCTATTTATTTTTATATTATAATCATCAAAACATAATATGCCCAAATAATTCCATGTGTATACAATAATTATATAATATAATACAGTAAATTTATACATTTTTATATATAGAAACATTGTAGAAAGCTAATAATGAAGGTTATCAATGTGACTTGGAAATCTATATGTTCAGCAAGCAGATATTAAAAATATGCATGCAAATAGTTGACCCAAGATATGAGTTGTTTTTTTAATATGTCATCTGTGATAAATACCAATTTGTGAACCCAGAATATGCACATAGTGTTTCATTCTACTGTAGAATGATGAGAATACCTTAAAGTAATATAATAAAAATTTTGGACTGTTTTTGTGATGCAGCAAATGCGAGGGTTGTGAGATAATTCCCACTGGAATGAATAATGAATTGTCTTTAGCCTGCTAAAAAGACAAAATATTGTTATTGAGTTCCCCCACTTGCAATGTCTTGAAGATTGAGTAGAAAGTTGAGAACAGAGTGTCCTAACACTGCTACCCTTGTACATGTGGAAGACAGTGTGAAAGTAAAAAAATTAAAATGTTACAGTACCGTGATATTGGGTGGTGTTTCAGAAGGAAGCTCTACCACCACTGGTGGACTAAACTCGACATGAGGTTTAGCGGGCGCACTGTCATCTTCTACACCACTTTCTGCTGGTGCCTCACTCTCAGGATCACTGCCAGTAGTTGTGGTAGCATTTTCCTTTTTTTCTTTTTTAGCCAACTTTACAAAAAGTATATGTTAATGTATTTTATTTATTATTAATATATTTTTATATAATGTAAATATAAAAAATGGCAGTATAACTATTAATGTAAGTCATCATTGTCTTTTCATTTAATGAAAATGCAAAAACTCATTTATTATATATGACTAGATTTCTCTCTTTCTCTCTTATCTTCAATGTTAAAAAATATTAAATATTGTGTCTAGCAATAAAACTACATTTTTATTATACTATCATTTACCATTTACATGAATATATTAAATGATGACCATAATTCATTACTTGATTTTACTAATATTGTACATAACAAATTTAAAAAAAACATTACATATGTATCAAAATATATTTTTAAATATTTATATTATTATAAAGTGTTACTGGCTGTTTTTTTTATTATTCAGTAAATAAATAATACTTCACCTTCTTATTAGCTTTCTTATTGTTTTTCTTAGACTTGTTTTTATTATCTGCTAAAGCAAGTAATTCACTTGTGGCTCGCCGTTGTTGAGCAATAGCCTCTTCATAGCTTGTACCAGAAGCTGAGAATAAACTCATAAGGAGGAGCACAGCTGCACCTGCTACTCCAACTCCGCATAGTACTAATATGGCTTGCAGCTCCATTGAGTATGATGCAAGCGGAATTCTCTATCCAAAAATACTATGTTTCAAAGATACATCAAATACATTGTTTACAGATAATTATTGTTTTTACACTATAAGTTTGAACTCTAGTAGTAATTACAAGAAAATTTTATATTTTATTTTTAAGCAAATATAAATGAATATATTTGTTATCACACAGAGGCAATATTTGTTCCAAGCTTTTAAAGTCAATCATTTGTACATGGAATGCATGAGTACTATGTCATTCGTGTATAGCTACACCTAAATATTTAAAATTACCTACTCTTATATGCTTTACACTAATAAGAATTCACAGTAAAAGCTCGTTCAATGAGAATCGGCTGACACGTAAGCAATGACACATGTCAAAGGTTATTGACAGTACTCGAGAATGTTTTAGTATTGCTTTTATTTAAGTATTTCCCATAATATGACTACAATATTTACTTTAATAGGAAAATAATATTATAATTAACTAATGATTGCAAGCAGATTCATAAAATCAGACATATTTCAGCAATAGTAATAACGATGTTATAAATTAACAGTTACACTTACCTACAAATTAAAGTGGTAATATGATATGATAATATTGTAAATATGATTGAGGTTCATACGTTTTAACTTTTAAAACGTAGAAATTACAAAAATAAACAGAAAAAACAATGAAAAAGTGCTACCGCTACTGAAGTGCCGACCGACATTGAATTGTTAAGGAAAAGCGAAGACGACAGCGTTAGTGACGATGTTGCCAATGCATTTTCCTAGATATTATTAAAGCAAATGGCTTACTTTTGTAATTAAATATTTTAAATATGCGTAGAGATCGTCATTTGTTTAAATCACTATAATATACTTAGTAGCTAAATCTTAGTGAATATAATAGTTTCTAACTATCGAGATTCAGTGTCTATAGCCCGAAAAAAATATCAAACATGGCTGCGTGACATGACAGCTGGGCCGTCAGTTGTTGTCCTACAAAAGTTGTCAATTATAATGAACAGCTGTCCGTAATATAAAGTTTCATGTTCTTAATCGACATTTAATTATTTGTATATTCAAGTTTATGTCTTGATATATTTTACTTTTACGTGGCTAAAGACATTGTCGAAATTTAATATTTGCTTGCTCCAAATAATGTCGATTCCTCCACTTGTATGCAGTACTCCGCCACCACCCGAGCAATGTGAAGACGATATAGACCCAGAAGATTTTGATTTAACGTATAATCGTGAGTGCCAGTGATTAAATAATAATTCCTTTACTATATTTTCAAACATTCCTTTTCTTTGTTACTACATACTAAGTCATGAGACTGTTCAATATAAAGTATTTGTAACAAAAACTATTTGTATATAATTCAGAGTTCATACTTATTGCTAAGTAGTAATGAGTTTTATATGTATGTTTAACATTTGTGAGTCCAGTCGTAGCGCAGGTGCACAAAGTGTGACTGTAAACGCGATTGGTTCAATCCCCACTCAAGGAAATATTTAGTTAAATTTATATTTCTGTTTCTTCGCTTTGGTGTCGAGGCAAAGGGTGTCGTTGAGTTCCGCCACTCGACACGGATTGCCTCCAGAATTCGGCTAAAAAGGGGGAATAGAGTGCTTTAACACTAGGTACCCTCTGCCTACCCTGCTGTGTGCAGGATACAGTGTGAAGTTTTTGATTGCAAACTATACTGTGTACAGTTTATTCATTGTTTTGTATATATACATTCAAGATTGTAATCAATTGTTAATTTTTCAGTTTCACAAGACAATGATGATGAAGAGAACACTGAATACAATTATGGAAATTATTCCTCATATAGTATTTATCCAGCAAAATCTGAAGAAACAGACACTGAAAAATGGCAGTCCCACATATGTAAAAATTTGGAAAATACAAAAGAAGATCAAATTAAATCTGAAGATATTACAAATCCTGATAATTTTATATCACATAATATATTTGATAAAAATGTATCCAAATTTGAAGAAAATATTTTAGAAGACTTAAACTTGAAAGTTGAAGCAGAAGTTGAACATTCCAATGATATTCATGTTAAAGAATATGAGACTGAATCTGATATTTATAACACTGAAGAAGTCTCTGACAAAGATACAGGAATACAAGATCAAGGTGGTACAGACATTAAAATTGATGAAGTAAATACAACAATAGAAAATACCACAAGTGAAGTGAATCATATAATTAGTTCAGGCAATGAACCCCTAGATTTTGAAAATGATAGAACTGTAAATAATGTGTTCAGAGAACTGCCCGAAACATATATTAATAATGAAACAATAAATAATATTGACAAGTTCCAAATTTCTTCAGAAAAGGATAAAATTATAAAAGATAATGAAACTGATATACTGAATAACAGTGTCTTAGTGCAAGATGAAAACAAACAGTCAAGTGATGACGACTTTGGAGATTTTGAAGATTTTCAAATTAACAGTTCAAATGATAGCCCAGTTCTGCCAATAAGTGATAGTCCGTGGGATAATAATACTAATGTAAACTCTGAGTTTGGTGCATTTACAGCAAACTTTGATTCAAGCCCACAAGAACCTGATAAAGCTTTAAATAACAAAGAAAATGACAAAAGTGATGTTGCAATAAATTTAAATGATGATGATGACAAAGATTTTGGTGACTTTGATGACTTCAAATCTTCTACTAATGATGTTGATGATAAAGAAGTCATAAACGATATAAATGCCACATCAAATGTTCCTGTCTTAAATTTTCAATCACATGATAATGAAACACAAATTATGGATACTTTAAATAATGTACTGACTTCAATATTTTCAAATGAAATACCTGAATCTGATAATAGTTTTGATGATAAACTTGATCTGTATCTAAGTGAAACATGGGGTCATTTAATTGACATTGATGTTAGACAACCCTATATAGTTAACTGGAATAACTCTTTAGGACAGAAAACTCTATTGAAGGCTTTGTGCATTGATTCCAGAAATATTGTAAGATAATTTTATTCTTACTTTAAAATATATATATTTTTTTAGTTTTTATCCTGTATCTGGCATATAGCTCTGTGATTTTAAATTTTAAGGACATCACATTTTGAGTGTTCAACACTCAATGCTACACTTTATTCTCCCAAGTAAGAATCGAACATACAACTATCATGTTTACAGTCAGATAAAGGGTGGATGTGCCACAAGAGCCTTAATATGTTTTTTTAGTTGCATTTATTGATTTTCCCTGTAAAATATACACAAATTTAGGAAATGTTTTCTCAAAATTTCATTGTTCAAAATATATTATTTAATTTTAAAATATTTTTTACATTATATATTTGTTTAAGATATATCTCAAAGAATGTTATTTTACAGTTATTTGGACACAAATGGAACTACAGTATGCCTAAATATGCAGCCAATTTAACTACTGCTCCACTACAACCACAAAAGCAACAATCACAGCCCACTGCTTCAAATACTGATATATCAGAAAAGCCTGTTAGTGGTGAAGTTGGTGCATGGGTTGATCCTTTTACTCCTGATGGTCAAGAATGTAAGTTTAAATCATTATTCATAATTATATAGTAAATTACAAATAATATTTTATTTTCCACATTTACTATTTGAAATTTAATGCAGCATAATTTTTCTCAGTTTATTGTAAAGTTCAGTAACCAAGAAATATGTACATAAATTAAGGGAAGATAATAACATAATGCTCTTTAATTTGACACTGTATAATTGGTTCTTTTGCATGTCTTGCACATGGATTAATACATACACCTTTGCAATCTGCTTCTTTCCAAATCCTATATTCCTTCCAATTAGACACCTATGCTGAAGCTCTACTCCTAGACTTAGAGCACCTAATGGCCACTTTAGATCAAATGGCTCATAAACATTCCACATTAAAAATATCTGAGCTATTATCACATGGTAAGTTTGTAGTATGTAGTTACATATGTCAAGCACCTTGGTAAAAATGTGAATTATAAGTATTGATTTATATAAAAAAAATTATGAAGTTAAGATTTTCAATTAATTGTAATTAAAATAGTGTATTAGTTATTATGAAAGTTAAAATTTCTTTATATAAAGGTTTCAAAAACGCATTTAATAACTATCACTTTTGGTACATTACAGCTTGCAGTGGTGAAAACAAAGATTCAAAAGATGAATCGCCTAAAAGACCAACAGATTTAGATATGTTTGGAAGCAACACATCTCCAAGTATAAATAAAATTTATTCAAGTACCATTGGCGTACAGCCACTGCGACAAATCAATTTACCTGATACTCATATATTTACACCAACTGATTCTGAAACGCCTAGATCAAAAACAATACATTATGATGATGGTCCAGCGCTAGTTCCTAATACTGTTCTAGAGAAAAACAAAAATGAACTAGAACCTACAGTTACTCAAGCCGAGGAAAATGATAGTAAATATTGGAAATTTCAGGATTTTAAAGGAACTAATGCTGAAGTTTCTATTATACATTCTTCTAGTCAGGAAGCACAGCAAACAACAACTACTATATCTGACACAGCATCAAAACCTAGTGTTACATATCAAACACAAATATTACAACCTATTAAAATAGAACCAATTATACCCACACTTAATTGGCCTGATCCTGGAGAAGTCAAAGAGACATTTGATGACTTCTCTGATTTTGTATCAAGCACCTCATGGAATAATGATAAAAAAGATATTGACATTCCTGATATAATTAATAAAGAACCTGAGAAAAACGAACAAAATGAAAGAAATCTTAAAACAATAAACAATGATGATGAATTTGAAACATTCCAGTCGGCTCCAGTTAAAACAACAGTTTCGGATAATACTTTTAGTGACAATCAAACTGAAATATCGGAAAATTCGAGCAGAAGTATTGTGGGTAATGTTGATACAATTGGAATAACCAAGTTTAAAGGACAAAGTGATGTGCCAGTGGAAACATCAATTTCATCTATACCAAGTAATATGACAGCATTACAAAATTTAAATAATGTGCATAGTTCTAGTGGAAATCCTGTAAATTATGTTGTAAATAGTAATAGTATTCTACAACCAACTAGTTCCGGCGCTATCGGACCAGCACGTTCACAACAAAGCACTGGACAAATACTACAACCACTATCCTTGGAAAGCTACTCTCAAATTAATTGGCCTAACCCTGGTATTGATTTGCAAGATCTATCAAGATTTAATCCAGTCAATAGCCTTCAATCATTGAAATGCGATATAAATCTAAGTAACAGTAAAAGTGCATCGCCAGCACACAACTCTGTGAATGTTAGTGAAGTATCAGATGATGATATTTGGGGAGACTTTGTGTCAAGTATGCCCAAACCACAGCCTTCACCGAAAAAAGCAGCTACATTTGCCGACGATGATGAATGGACTGATTTTGTCTCAAGTCCAAGTATTAGACCACAAAATGGCTTGAACACAATTAGTTTAAATGTTCATACAAATTTAAGTATGCAGAAATCTACTAATCACAATAAAATATCTACTAGGAGCAATCAAATGTCAATCGATATACCAACGTTAAATTATATCACACCTAAATCAAATAATCGCGGAATGTATACAGACAGACACTTCCAAAATTTATAACAGTATGGCTGTAATTTTTCTTATATATACATATTATAATGTACTTAACTTAGATGTATGTGTAAATAATATGGTGGTGGGTTGTCTTTATTATTTATATTACCAAATTATTTCGCTAAATTATTTTTAAACATATTCCATATATTATAATAATATTCATGTTTATCTCACATTGAAATTAATTTAGACAAGACAAGTTTCAAAACACAATGCCTCGAGAATTTGGCAGAAAATGGAGAACACATGTGTCCTAATGGGAACAAAGTATCTTAATACATTTCCCAGGTTCCCTCTGCCTACCCTGCTGCCTATCCTGCATGTATGGGATACAACATGAGGCTAAAAAAAGAGATATTTAAAGAAGGATAGTATATATACTAAAAGAATATCAGTCCCGTCCCTTGTAGTTACACAGATAAAAAAATAAATTTACTATTAATAATGATTTAATTTATATCATTTTGTATATTTGAATATATGTAAAATTACAATTGTATTAGTAAATTAATTTCCTGAAAGCAATATTTATAATTTAGATCTTCTGATAAAAAGTATTAAATTTGTTTGTATATAATGATAAAATGTATAAAATGTAAAAAATAAGTAATTATATCATCACATTAAACACTATGACATATTATTGTTTTTTTACTCTAATTTTTCGTTTTGTAACCATGGTATAATATATTATAAATAATTATATTTAGTCATTGTGGAACAGAAAGTATGTGACAGTAAATGCAATGGTTGTGGGTTTGATTTTGATCCACAAAGGAGGTAACAATGTTAACAGGCAGAGTACAGAATGGAGTGTTTTTATAATAGGTAATTTGTTCATATAAAATTATTATTGAGGCCGTCGTGGCGCAATGTCACTCTGGGCGTCGTGGCGCAAGGCGTGTCTGAACGCCGCGTTTGTGGGTTAGATTCTGACTAGGGTGAAATGAAACATTTGATATTTTTAACTCCTGGCCCTGGTGGCGAGGCAAAGCGCGATGAAGCCGCCCAACACACAAAACCTTAAAAAATCGGCGTAAAGTGGCTAACGGACGTGCCTTACTGGGGTTTGGAGTGCCCTAACACTAGGTTTCTCTGCCTACCCAGCTATGTGCAGGATACGGCATTTTATACTATTCATTAGAACATACTCATTGTAAAGGTTGGAATAAAAATATATATATTTTTTTATCATTTATCAAACATTATCAGTTTCTATTTCAATATCAGAACTATCTATGTCATCTAAATGGGCACCAATCGTAGCTTTATCACCATCTACATCATCTACATCTGTAGATGCAAATTTTGGTAAATTATTTTCCATGGTCACTCTAAATGGGCACTGTTCAAATTCTGGCCAAGAAATAAACCTGAAAAATATTAAAATCTATAATCACTACTTATTTATACACAACATAATTCTAAATACTTTTAATTTTCAGTACTAATTTAATGTTGCTGTTGGCTCTGACTGATAGCACAATGTTCATGGATTTGATCCCCATTTATTATTGTGTGGCTACTTCCCTACTTAACACATAATGTCTAGAAATCTTGTAGATAGTTGGGAAAGGAGTGTATTGATACTATGTTCTCTCTGCCTACCCCGCTATATGCAGGAAATAGTTTGAAGCTAAAAAAAGAACACATATATGTTACTAATATAATAAAGGTAATGTATATTACTAAGTACCTTTTAAAAACAGTAACTTTTTGTTGTAAATTTAAATCACCAAATTCAGTAAATATAGTCATGTGTGGCAATTTTGCATCGGACTCATTTGGAGATAACCATTTATTTGTGTCTGGTGGATCTTGTCCTGTTATTAGCCAAACACCACATCCTGGGATCCATTGTCTAAATTATATTATTTATATTTCATAAATTAAACAAATAAATATTTTTACATGACTTTAAACTTAATGATTTTTTTTTCTATATTAATGAAAAATATCTAAGATCCAAGTACCATTGTAGTACAGAAGCAACTGTAAACATAATTGATGGCTGAGGATTAATTACCACTCAGGGAAATGAATTATTTTCATTTCATTGTTCTAGTATTGTCACTCACTAAATATAGTCTCCAAATTTGGGCAGAAAGTTGGAGACAGTTCTGATACTAGCTACATATACACACACATATAGTGTAAAGTTAAAAAGAAAAAGGATTACATACTCCAGCATTGGAATAACTCTGGAGGAATTAGAGAATGTATGAGGCTTGAAAAAGTACCAGAGTAGCGGTAAGTATTCTGGCAAACAAGGCAATTTTGCCTTTTGTGTTATCCTTACAAAGTATAAGCAATATTCATCCATCTGTTAAGGAAAAAAAAATTAAAAATAAATATATACAGAGTAGTATTTACACATAAAGAAATTGTATGACTGTACAGTTGTACACAGTGGTTGTGGATTCAATCCCTAATGAAATGAATATACATATCAATTTTATTATTTATTCCTCTGTGGATATAAGGAAATCATATAGAAAAAATAAAAGGAGAATTATATTAATTTTGTATAACCAGATGAATACAGGAACACTGAAGTTAAAAGTAGAATAAATATGTTGCTACATATAGGGACTTACCACAGATATTTTTTTAGTTGATGGAGTATATGTCCAAGGTAAAAAGTGAGCTTTAGGTATTTTATCTAATACATTATAGTCAAAGAGTAATTGAAATAAAGCTGGAACTGATTTGTGTTTCCCCATTTGAATACCACTATCTATAAGAAACTGAAGAAAATTAGTGTTCGATTTTTATATTTATACACTTACAAATTTAGAAATATAGTCATACCTCATAATGATGTCCTGGCATAGCAATGTACAAATCAGGTCTTCCTAAATTGTTTGTATCGTTATGAAAGACAATGGTGTTTATTAAATGTCTTACAAATGATAAGCTGGGCATTGCTCCTATTATGGTCAATAATCTATCTGAAATATTTAATTTAATTACTGTATTAATTATTCTTAAAAAAGTGTAATCAGTTTTAAAAAATTATGAATATCTTAAACTATTTGTGATATATTTCAAATAAATTCACTAAATAAAAAGAAAATGGTTTAAAAAGAAAATGAAAACATAAAATATTTTTCTTTTTAAAATTTAAATAGATATACCATTGCCACAAGTACTTAAGTCGCCTAATAATTCATGAATCCTATTTCCTTGATCAATTTTATCTTTGAAAGCCAGCCTCCACATTCCGAAAAAATCTGCTATTTTATAGTTTATTCTTTTGGGATTTTGTTTTTTGATTTCCTAGAAAAGAAAAAAGAACATATTTTTAACAAATATATTAATCTTAAATTGTTCTTCATGAAATTATAACAACAAAACTCACACTCAAAAATTGTGTAAAATTATGAGAAACTTCATATAAATAAATAGGATTATCTTGGCACTGAAGGAGTTCTTGCGTTAAAAAACCAAAACCTGGATTAACTTCAACTAAAGGAGCTCCTTTATTTATATAACCTAATAGTGTATTTGTGATAATTTTTGCAGTTTTTTTGTTAATTAAATACATAGACTCAGGTGTCTTATATTTCTTTAAAAGATTCTTTGGTATTTCAGTAATAATATTTTTGTACTCTGGGGAACTCTCTAAATATTTTATAACATCTTGGGCTACTTTTGGGCTTTGTTTGATTTCGTTTTCTTTATTTGCTACATGGCATAAGCGACTAGTAACACTTTGAGTGGGCCGAATTTTTAATATTGTTGTTCTATATTTGCTTAGCATTATGAAATAATTGAAAATGTAACTTTAACATTAATAATTAACAAA
>DWAL01000253.1:0-12621 GCA_018230405.1 Heliconius hortense
CGCCTCGTTTACTGTCATCAACCTCTTCATACATGCGCTCCGTGGGGTCCTCATGCTTTTTATGTGACCTTCCTCCAGTATCTTTGATACTGTGTATTCGTAGGTCAACCGAAATCTCCCCGGTCTCTTTATTTTAGATATATTTTTTTTGCTGTAAAAAATTGGTTGGGCACTACGTTCTTTTTAGACCTTGTCTTTGGTGGTTTGATTACTTAAACTATTTTTCATTTCAAACGAATGTCAATATAATTAAAAAGCTACTTTGAAGGAATAACACTATTATATTCTACTGGTTGTAGAATAAATGAATCTCGAGCAGGGGAAATAAGGCTATCGGGCTCAATGTTCAATATTAGACTAACTCAACACTGGTACATGGTTCTTAAAGCTAGGGTCTTATCCTATCCGGGTAAATGCGGGTACTACTAAGATATTAACTACTATCTCTTTGTATAAATGTTACAGTACGGTCGACGAATCTTTGCCACCCTGATGTTAGCTGCAAATGGCTGGGAATATTTGATTTAATGATTTTTTTGTTACTTTTCATTATTTTTATACAGACATATAGGCCGTACTGTACTTAGGGTTGTAAATTGCATTAAAAAATAAATAAATCAATCAATCACCTTCACGCTCTGTCCGGCACACAGCAGGGTAGGCAGAGGGAACCTAGTGTTAAGTCACTCCGTTACCCATTTCCAGCAAATTCTGGAAGCATTGCGTGTTGAGTGGCGGAACTCAACGCTGCGCTTTGCCTAGACACCAGAGCGAAGAAACGGAAATATAAATTTAAATAAATATTTCATTTCCACGAGTGGGGGTCGGACCCACAACCAGTCGCTTTTACAGTCACACTTTGTGCCCCTGCGCCACGACTGGTCTCTATTCTAGGTAAGTTGCATTAGCTCTATGCAAATATGTTAGGTGAATGAGCCTCACGAGATTAATATAAAAAGTACATAATGTTTTATTTCAACAATTCAATACAAATTATGATAATGCCAAATGTATTTTTTATATGCTCTGGCAAAAAAGTTTTGTTTGCATACGATTCTCACGTAGTTAATTGAACCTAGTAGTAAAAGGTCACTTTTCGACATTGTAATTATGAACGTGGAGTAACTTTATGATGTTAAGTTTGGCTGTAGTAGTCATAGGTTTGAGACTTTGAATTAAAATCTTAATATATATTGTTATCTATCTTAATATGTATTGTTCTGTTCTACATATATATTTATCAATTATTAACTAATTTTCAGTTATTCCGAAGAGTAGCCGCCGCGCTGCCAGGCATGGACTCGGCTGAGAGCAAGCCACCGGAAGACAGTATCCTTTTTCGTAAAAGATATATATTTTTACACGTATTTATATATAAAACATGTATATTATGTATTATGTGGGTATTCGTACACAAACACTTCATGAGGTCACGCAGTCCATACACGCACTACACGATTACATTAAAAATGGTTTTTTATTATTAAATATGTGTATTTTCATTTGAAGTACAAAGTGACTAAACAATACTTGAAACTTTGATTGAAGCTTATTGTTATCATAGAAAAAAAGCAATGTTTTGATGAATTTATGTATTTTTTTTTTATTAAAAAAAATATAAATGATTTATTTTAAAGAATATGACTTAAAAAGATGTTTGTAAAAGTAATGTTTAATGTGTATTTTTTATTCTTTTATATTATAGTCTATAAATATAGTAGTAGTTATAAATACTTCTAGTTATCGTTTAGTCACTTTTACTTTAAAACCACAATATGTTTGATTTATCTCGCTATGAAGTATTACGGCTTGTTTACGGCATTGCAGTTTGACTGTAACTTTCTAACTGGTTTTTCATTTGGGTGTGCATACGTTTGTGTGGAACTAACTAAACTATGATTTTATATTGAAAATTATATACATACATATATTAAATATCACTTTCATTTAAAATTTCAATGTTAATCGAAATATAATTAATTATTTAATAATATATGGCAATGTGCCTAAGCCGTTTTTGAGGCAATATTTTTTTTATATAATCTCTTACATTAAAATACCTAACAAAATTGTACTTAAAAAATAGGACAACTGGACTAAAAAATTTATATCCATTTGCTCTATATAATAATAAATTAGACATGTTTCCAAACGTTTCGGCACATTCTAACGGTGGTATACTAGTGTAGTGTCCCGGACTCGCCTGGGTGGTGGTACAAGCTAACCCATTGTAAGTAACTCTACATTACTAATATGTACCGTATTGTATTTGTAATGTATGCTTATTTTTATATTTGCACTTATATGCTTTATGTAGAGTTGATGGTTTCGTTATTTATTCGCTTTTTTTTATCAGATTTTTCAGTAATCATTCAATAATTAGTTATATGTGAGTTTGTGAAATACAATGAGCCAATATATTAAAATTCATATTTGTTATTAATAATTCCAATATAAATGACCAAAAATTTACAATATATAAATATAATAAAATTAAGTATTAAATATATCTAAAATGTTCTAATAATTTACTCATAATATTCAATATATTAAAATTTTATTATCTTATAAAATTTAATAAAATAATCAATTTAAGAATAATTTATTCAATAAAATATTATTTTTAATTTTGATTCTGAAAAACAAATGAATTGCGTTAACTCTGATTTTTAAACCTCGTGTGCATGTTGCTTGTCTTCATATAACAATTAATTTGCTTGTTTTTGTTTAACATCCATATAATTAACCGTTTAGAAATATTCATTGATTGCATGATATTTTTGTTTTATAATCTTTGTCTTGTATCTTATCTATTAGCTTCTAAATATGAACAGCTGGATTACTTCTCTTACTTAAATATTCCTACTCGTAACTTAATATGTACATACAAGATTTTAGTGTTTCTGTAAATATATTTCTATTTAATGATATACTTTATCTGTATCCCAATAATGTCTTTGTAAATAATTTTAAATTGTAAAAGAATTTTTATTATGATGTTTAAAACACGCTGTTTTCTAAACGCTATTGCTGTACGATCAAATCTCATTCTACTAGATCAGGACTAGTATTAATCCAAGCACGTATAGAGGATAGAAAATAACATCCCGGCCGTCGCGTCGCAGCGAGATGTGGGTATGTTGTGGCGGGGACAGGTTGTCGGTGCATTTCTCCGTGTGGGAAGTCGGGGAATGTAAGGCCCGGCGATGAGTTCCTCTACTCAATAAGATATGTACTCCAATACCTATATACTCTACACACAATCTATATACTCCAATTCGATAGAAAAACGGGAAGAACAGGATGTCTTAGTACTAGTATGCCGCGCGTGAAACTTCAAAAACTTTAAAGCAAATTACAAAGACATTATGCGGACATTATACGAAAACAATAAGCCCTTCCCGTAGTTATTTTAGTTATTTTCCTTAATGACGTGTTCAGTGCACGAGGTGATCCTGCGACAGGCGCCCGGCGACAGCAAGGAGCCGGACAGCAGCTGCGCCTGTTAAACATGAACAAAATGTCGGAAATATGTCGTAAATATGTTGTTGTCACGTTTACAATTATATTTGTAAGCTAAAGTGGGATTTCTTTTTTATTCATTTTTTTAAAACTTTGTGTTGATTATTTCAAGTGTGTTTTTGATAGCATTTTAGCAGAACTTTTTGAAATCTATTTTAAAATTTCCATAACATTTATAAAAGAAAAAAAGGCTAAAAACATCTTAACCTTAGTCAAATGCAGAAAGATGGTTTAAATAGTTAGTTTAGGTAGCGACTTTTGTTCTTTGCTTGATTTCACAATTAAATTAATGGAATCCAGAAAGAACAAATAGCTTTCTTTTATATATTTTAAATGTGACATCAATATATTGTAATGATACATCGATGTTAAGTTAGCGATGTTTGTTATTTTGACTCATAAGCCCATGTATGATAAAAACTAGGCAAAAATAATATTTCCTTAAAACAAAATGACGTGTTAACAAATTAAAACCTTAATCTTAATCTGTTCTTCATTAACAGTGAAAGTAACAAACATTGTATCTGTATGTCGCCTTGAATGATATCTTATATTTACTTAATACTTCCATGTATTAATACTAGACGCGATTTTAACGTTAATAAAATACGAAACAACCCTTTACTAATATTTCCTTACATTTTTTTCCTGAATGGTAGATAATTAAACCAACTGTTTACTGTATTTAAATATTTTAAAAATTAAAAAAAAAAAAGAATACAATTTATTTCGTCCAAAATGCTCAATAGAATTAGGTTGATTATACAATCATTCACGGTGACACACAGATTCAACATACTGCTGTGCTTTTGTGTGTGTGATATTAGATTTTAATGTGAACATTCAGCTTCAAATGCACAACCGTGCTTAAAGTATAAATTTTGTAGAATATTCTGGATATACCTGCTTTATTTATTAATATGATTACTTTATTTAATTTAACAACCTTTTTATTACATTAATTTTCATGAAACTCAGTATTCACATTACTTTATTCCATAAATTTTCTACATTTATAATATATTTTTTAATGCTGCCCTTACGTATTTCATGTATTTCTAAAATATAGTTTGCTATCTATTTATTATTTAATTTTATTATTATTTTAAAAAATAACTAGGTCTGCATATTTTCTTTATATAAAGCGGGTAACTAGGATCTCTAAATAGCATCTTACAAAGAAATTTATTTGAACTTGAAACACAGAAGCACGCACCAGAGTTTGCTTGCGAAATCATCATGAGTCGTTAAGACTGAGGCATAGCTCTTTAGAATTATTATGGAAAATTAATTTTGAATTTGTCAGGGTGATCTTAAAACTATATTAAAACGAATTACATACTCAATATACTTAATAAATGATTATTAATAATATATATAACATTCTGTATTGGCAGCTTTACTATCATTTTAATATACAATGTTACCCTGTCGAATTTAATATTAAAATAACATCTATTTTAACATTGAAAACCATTTTTTTTTATTTAAAACTAATTTCAATTTGTTCCTTTATTTCGATATTGATATGAATTAAGTACATAGTGACATAATTGTATGTAATATATATATATGTGGCTTAGGGGCCATCCACTAATTTTTCACACACACGAATTTCATGTTTTTTTAGGGCCTCCATCCTCATGACAGCTGGTCACGTGTGTGAGTAAGAATTAGACCCCCCCCAGTTTTACGTCATAATTTTTCATCCAAAAATTGTTAGTTCCGAAATGATGATTATTATATTTTGAAATGGGATGTCACGAAATTTAAGACCCCTTCCCCCTCCCCTAGTCACACTTCGTCGACTCCCCTTCCTTTCTCTTAACGTGTGACATTTTATGCATGGCCCCTTATCAACGACGATGGGCGTATAGTTTTGAATTTAAATTTGTGCAGATAGAGTGAATACGCTGAGCGTGTGGTTTAGTTGGGGCTACTCTATGGCTGTATATAACACGGTCGTCGTCACTTTTAGATTTTTTTTAAATTTTAATAACTGGCAATATAATATTTATAAACTCTTGATTTTTATCTAAATTAGTAATGATCTTTAGAGGTTTTTGTGACAAAGCGTTACGTTCAAAGCGTTAAGCGTTCAGCAAAACGAAACAACTAACTGAACTATCAAAAATTTCGAGGAATTTAATTATTCCATCTTCTCGCTCTGGTAACAATTGCTATTGCTGTACTAATTTACTAATATAAATATTATATATATAATATTTGATACTTAATGCTATAAAACTTTTTATATTTTTTGATTGAGCAATTTTGAATTTAATTTCAGAAGGTGACGCGGCCCATGTACATTAGTATTATTTATTTACTTTAGTGCTTAAGTATGAAATCTTATGATTCTTATGTTTTAACAAAATTTTGTAGTTAGTGAGTCGTCACTGCTAGCTTAATGGGGTTTATATGACTTTTGTACTGTATTTAAAATTGCCATTCCAGCTTATGAATGAATTAATTATTTGAAATAAAGTGTTTGATGAAATTGTGTCAAATCTAGGCACAATCTCCAAACAACTTCTTACTTATAGAATATTATTAATTTAATCAGCAATAACACTTTTAATATACATTATAGTTATCTAAATTGCAATTTTTATACCATAATGTTAGGTGATATTTTTTTGATTAATGAGATTTATATTTCTAAATTAATTTTTATTTTCTTATTATTATATTATAATTTACTTTATTTACTTAAAATATATTAATTATTATACCATTTTTTCCATTTTATATGCAATGTACATACAAGGCATATAAAATTGTTACGTACGTTAAACATTGAACCATGAATTTTAAAAAAAAACAATATGGACGCACATTCACAAACATTTTTTTCATCATCCATTGAAAATGTGCCTTTAGAAAACAGTGTCATATCTTTAATGTATTTAGCGCGTGTTTTATTGGTACAATGCTTAATTTACGTGCATAACATATTCGATGCTATATTAATTCGATACTTTATGGATTTATAATCTGTAATTTAGACTCAAATATGGCATTGAATTGTTGTCTGTGGAAATAAAACTGCGGTGTCAATTTTATTTGTAAATAGCCGTATCTCACGCTGATATTTTGAATAAAATTCTTAAAACACTACTCATGTTTTTATTCCAACTTACAATTACATTACAGTATATTACAGTTCCCTAAAATTTTAATTAAAGTTCACACATAACATTTAAGTTTTGTTGCATTTATATTGATTGACGGTTAAAAATATCGTAACTTTAACTTTTTACTTTAAAATATTTTTACAAGTCTTCTCTTATTCAAATAATAACTTCGATTATAAAATCTAAATAACCTTTTTTTATTTTAGTATCTACACAATTTTTCAATTTAATTTTAATATCATCAATAATATAATTTACTTGTTAATTAAATTGAATACAATTGATTGGCATTTAATATTTGTATATATATTTTATTTACCGATTCAAAAGTAACATCCTTAACTCGAGTAACAGCCGTCGATCTCCAAACTCAGTCTCCAATGGGCTCCGAGCAGGAAGGCAACGAGAGCGGATGCGTATGCTGAATAATACCACCATCTTTACATACCCTTGCCCCCCCATTCCCCCCGCACCGCTTCACGAATACTTACGTGCCTGGCGTCATACAAAACATTATTATATAGGCTAGTGTTGCTAGATTTAATTTATTACCGGAATTAATGAATAGTTGAATCGAAATGTTTATCACTTAATTATGCGGCATTCATGAAATTTCTTATTATAGAATTATAACGAGTATTCACCAGTTTTAAAGTTTCAACTTTCTATCTTTATTCATCTGTACTTGTTGTAGCGTTAGAATATTTAGGCGTATTTTTAAAAAAGGGCGTCTGGCAACACTAGTGTGAAATGAGAATTCAATTTGTGATATGCGAATGGGTTTCGACAGGTCAAAGGAATGTACTGAAATGTGCTTAATTTTGTCATTACTATAAACGTCTCTTAGATTGTTCCGCGTAGTTTAATTTTACAATTTCAATGTGGTGTGGAAATACTGAATACGATATATACAAATACGATTGTAAGTGATTGTGATATTTTGCAATAGCTTATAATTTGTACTGTTCTGTGATTTTATTGTCTATCAAATGTTTTTGACGATTTTAAACCCTTTAACTTTTTAAAATTGTTTTATATTGCAATAATATTTTTTTGCCTAAAAATTACGTGCCTTTTTCAATATTTATCGTGTTTTTTTTTCAGTATTACATTAAATATTATTTAAGAACTAGCGTTGTGAGAGGTAACGCACGGGATAGGGACGTAAAAATTTCACACCGCAAGCCAATATCGCAGGCAGTATACACTTGAGGAATAGAAATAAACGACTGAAGCGGGTCTTGGGTTTGCAATAATAACTTAAATTAAATTTACAATAAAATCTTATAGGAGTGCTAATTAGCAAATTTAAAACTTGGATGTCGTATACTGTCGCCTCCCAGGCCCGCTTTCAAAGACGATGGCGAAGATCTCGAATTTGTACATAGTTTGTAATATTTATTTGAATGCGATCGCTTGTTCGACACTGGCGTCGCTCTGCTAAAACCTAAGACTAATAACGTAAGAATTTAATCTTCTATAGTAATATATCGGAAGCACAATTAGTATCTTAACTTGCTAGTTGTGTCGAGTTTGTCGGCGTACGGTCATTCGAGATGGTCGAGTATTGGTACATAATACATTAGAATCTTTCTACGTACATTATTAAAGATAGTTGAGCTCACTGCCGTTGTAGTTCAGATATTCCTTTTACATTAGCTAATATCGAGTAGACACGTGTTTCATGTTATTGTATTCGAATAAGCGGATATAAAAGTTTTTATAGTGTTTTATATGCAATAATACTATTATAGGGGTTGACTACGAGCGCGAGCGTTGTGAGTTGTGACGCAATGTGCAATGCTTTAGCTTCGTCAATAGAAACATTGTTTTACTGTAATTTGGAATTAGCATAATGTTCCGGATAATAAAAGCATTTTAAATACATATTGTCTTTTATTTCTTAAATAAAAACTTTTTAATCTTTTTGGTAATGGTGTCAGGTGGTTGTCTAGATAGTCCCAAACCTACATAAATGTCCATAAATTGGTAAAATGGTAAATCAATCTCAAAACTGTAATAACTTTAATATAACACCATTTGAAATATTTTATATTTGTGTGTAATACAACTTCTGTTACTACTATTGATCCAGATCAAAATTCAAAAAATAATAGTAAGGGAGATCAGAAAATACAAACATGTTAACTGAAGGTAAATTTATTTATAATAAACATAGTTTACACGACCTTTTTATTGTAACAGTACGAATGACAAATTTCAAATGTTTGAGCTTTAAGTCTTTACAATTTTGCGTGTGAGTTTGACAAATCTACGTTCAATACATATATTTGTACTAAACATTTTAACCTAAATACATTTTGGAAGCCTTAAAGTAATATATAAGAGGTAACAGTCTTAATTAGAATATTTTACATTTTTCAACGGAGAACTTATTTTTTATTCTGTACTTTAATTATAATTATATTGGCAATTGGATTGGATTGTCATAACGATATAAGTAATTATACAAAAATTGAAAAACTGTTTTGTTAAAAAGCTACATGAGTTTTGTACATCATAATTTTGAGAAATACTTATTTATATTTTTTTGTAAACAACGTTAGTCATCAGTTGTGTCAAAGAATACAAACAAATTTTATTTCTAAATATTCTCATGATAAGATATGAATATTCAAATGTTTTTTGTATATTTATTTTGTATATTTGTTATATTGTACCACAATATATACCTATTATATATTAAATTTGTTCGTCCTTGAATGAGTCTACCTGCCTAAAATTTAATTTAAGACTGGGTATATCGCACATTTAAAAAAATTATAATTTACTTAGCTAAAGCAATATTGTTTAATATTTTCGCTATTAAAAAAAGTTTTTTTAAAAATAAATAGTGAAAACTAAATATTAATTAATCATTTGGCAGTATATTTTAGTGAAATAGAGAATTCTGGCACTACAACTTGAATACGAATATTAAACGTGCGATATAATTAAAGTAAATATAACCACATTATCTAATTCGTTGTAGAAATTCTTATTAACATATTAAATTTACATAATAAATAGCAATAAACATGGTAAAGAGAAGTTATATTAAGTTACTTAATTTAATTTTACAATGTAATTACAAGTGTTGTTTTGGTTTCGCGACATTATTTACAAATTAACTTATCTATTCGAGTCTTATATTAGTGTACAATTCTTAAAGATGAATAATTGTATTTTTATAAAATCTAGATTGTTTCGGTATATAAGAAATATATAAACCTGTACAATCTGAAACTAAAACTGTATCTTAAACTGTAGAATCTTTTACTGCATGAAAATTACATTTTTGTTTTAAATATTCATATAAATTTTTAAACGTAACAAGATTTGCACCAGCGCATGCCGAATGACATGTCCAAGAGACACGGATATTTATTTTTAATCTATATGTAGTTTTTAACATAGTTTAATATGGGATACTAAAGAAAGAAATACATTAAAAAGGACTTAGGACAACAAAACAGTGCTTCTTGGACGCTACGTTAATTTTTTTATACATTTTCTCATATTCTGTATGTAGTTTTTCTTAACTAGGTAGTTTACGTTATTAATAATTGTAATTCGTGCATTTACACAATAAAAAAAATGAAAATTATCAAATAACTGAGTGTCAAAGACAACTGGTAGAAGTAGTAGACGATGGTACCAGATTATAAAATAAACAGTCTTAGAGTATAACCTAAGATATGTTTGTATGTATGCATATACACATATAATATATACAAAAAGAAAAACTTTATTAACTTTGGCACCTTATATATGGCAAGTAATATTTTTTTATTATTTTTAATTGTTTAAAATTAAGTTCCATAATTGTATCAAAAAGTTGGAAGTACTAATAAATCTGAGAGCTTAATATATCTTTTATATTGAATCTTCAATAAAAAAAATAGACAACAAAGACCCGTGAGGCGACATGTGTAAACATTAGTTTTAACGTCGCTCGTCGTTGTTCTTAAATTACCGTAAAAATAATATCGTACCAGCTTCCAACAACATTTTTGGTCCATCGAGCCAAACGACAAAAACAAACGAGTTAATTTATTTTAAATACTTATGATATTTTTAAAATTTTGTTTTGATCGGAATGTACTCTTTATGAGAACGCTTAAAGAGAATTATTGAGATTAATTAAAATCCTACTCAGTATGTAGGTATAACACGAATTCAGTAGCATCACAAAAAACTTTTAATTATTTCGAAATTTTTAATTGTCTTCAATTTTAACTGTAACTTAAATGAGTAGATTTTAAATATATATTTTTTTAATTTTAAGATTTTAAAAATTAAAATTTTAAATACTTAAAAACCTTTCAAGGACAGTCTTATTGGACATTTTAACATTTCATTCGAAAAAGTTTACTCTTCTTTAAAAGTATTTTTTGCTATGTTTATTACCAATTTAAGTAGAACGTCAACGTTATTTACAATTTTTAATATTTGAATGGAATTAATGAAAATTTATTTATTATAAAAGATGATGAATGACTCAATTACAATGATGAATACTCAATTACAATATATATTACATATATAAACTATGTATATTTAAAAAAAATGATTTTAATAGTTTTCAACAATTTTACATGCTAAGCATAAATACGAAAGAAGTATGAGTGTATTTTTAATTTCTTATCAGTTACAGTAGAGGCCTGTCGTGGCGCAGACAGGTTCAATTCCCACTTGAAGAAATGAAATATTGAATATTTAATTTCTTTGCTCTGGTGTCGAGGCAAAAAAAAAGTTACAGTATGCTTCCAAAGCCAAGATGACACTTGAATTGTTATACATATGTTATCAACTTGTAATATGAACCACTAATTATAACATTAGTTAAAAAGTAGTTCACAAAAAGTAAAAAAAATATTTTACTAATTAGTTTCATGTCACGATAAATTTTTAAGCTTCATTTCACAATCACAAAGCTATACGAAAATCTATACCAGTTCGAACTTCGAACAACTTTAAACTAAAATAAATTTAGTAAACAGTTCAAATAATAGTACTTCATACACTTTTGACTATGAACATTATTATTCATAGAGAACAATCCACCATGTGCCTTCAGGTCTTAGAATAGACTTGATAATGAACACGAGCTTAATAAGTAGTTCGCCAAGTTCAAGAACGAAAAAGCAAATTGTTACTTAGAAACAATAACGATGAACACAAACAGTTCACCCGAATATTCACTAGTAAGTTCACCATATACTTCACCAGTAGGTTGACTTATAAGTTCATCAGTAAGTTCGCCAGTAACTTTACTGAACAGTCCTATTAGTTCAAACATCAAACAGCAGCGCAATATTGTGCTGCGAGGCGCGTCGCTAGTAGTGTTCGGGGCGGTAGCGCGGCGCGTAGCTGCCGTACGCGCTGTCCTCCGAGGAGAGCGGGCCGCGACGCGCGCTCGCTGTACTACCGCCGTACACGGACTCGCGACGTTCGTGGACTGCTGCTCCTGTGGTTTAAATTGTTTGAGTTTATTTTGTTATAATTTTACTATTGTGCATGCATATGGTTGTACATAGCAGGGTCGGTAGGGAGAACTTGGGAACCTAGTCTTAAAACACTCCGTTCCCATTAAGACATTTCTGTTCTCCACATTCTGCCGAATATATAATTAGATATGTTACTGACTGTATAATTATTTTACTTTTATGGATCTAAGGAATCAATCTTGACAAAATGGATTTATTTAATTTTCTTAATCTATTTTACAAAAATGGCATTATGTGGTAGACCTCATAACCACAAATGACATTTAGATGCGCCACAAGTAAAAAAGACAATCTGTTTCGCAAAAAAGATTCTCTCTTCATTCCATAAATAAAAAAGCAGTTTAAAGTTTTTTCATGTCTAGCAGGATAGTGAATCTAATGTTAAGAATTATCCGAGATAATAATAATAATAATATGCTTTATTGTACACCACAAAAATACAAAATAAATAA
>DWAL01000254.1:0-12618 GCA_018230405.1 Heliconius hortense
TAATGTTAATACTTTCTAACAAAATGAATAATGGTTTGACTTTAATTAAATATGCCAAATTTGGTTAACTATTAGTAATTAGTAATATTAAGTGAAAACATAGACGATTTAATAAACGAACTACTAAGAATAGAAAATAGTTTAGCTTTTATACATGCATCAAGCATTCACTATTCCATGATTAGTATATGTATTAAGTTCAATGATAGACAAGCTTAAGTCTATCTACGGAAAAGATAGTATTTAAAATTTAGAAATAAGAGCGTATTATAATATAATTCAACCAACTTCTTATTATGCTAAGAAGCAAATAGTTTTTATATTCCGATTTCCTATTATTTCTAAAGATAATTTTCCATTATATAGATTAGCAGTAGTACCTAATAAAAAATCACAGGCTCTCATCCCATCCTCTCCTTTCATTGCAACTAACGAGAATTCATTCTTGTACATAGAGGCCGAATGCCCGAAACATAGCAGCTGGTATCTCTGTCAAACAGAACTCAATCATCAGATTCGTGCAAATTCCGATTGTATCCACGAGTTAATTATTAACTAAATTTTAGAAGAATCTTGTCACTTAACTACAGTCAATCTTCTACGAGGATCAATGGAGAAACTGGACGATATGCACTACATTATATCGTTCCCCGAAAATCAAAAGATACAAATATCATGCAATAAACAGGAATTTACTTCATTAAAAGGCAGAACTTATAACTATTTCCCTAGGACGAAAATTAATATCCGAAGAATTTACGTTAATCAACGACAACAACGAAGTAAGAGGACATCCCTTAAAATTGATAAAGATATCCGATAAAATTGCTCACCTAGATACAACTATTAGTATATCATCTATAAATATGCATGGACTCCATAAGCTCAAGGATAAAATAATGATACAATCACCGCTACAGATTGGACACGAAAAGGATACTACAGTATATCATACAACCATACCGGTATACGCAATACTATTCAGTACAGGTGCACTCATCATTTTATTACAATATAAAAAGTATAAGAAAACTACTGCAAAGAATAAAGAAATTTTAGAAAATGGGGATTACCCAGAAAATAATGAGAAAGCAAGTACTCCAGCAACTTTTTCACTCAACATTCTCAAATAGTTGTTTTTCTAGGGGAGCAGTTACGGAACCCTAATCCCACGAATATGCTGACGGACCAAACTGATGGCAGCTTCCCAGGCGACCGCCCCGCGATTTCCCCGTATTAGGCTTTCAATGCCTCATTGTTTTAAATTTATGGCTTCGATTAAAGCAGTCCTTAGATTTAAGATAACTATTGCATTAATATATAATTAATAAATAATTAATAATTATTCGGTTTTTTTTTCAATCTCTTGACGCCGCAAACGTAATTACTGTCTTAACAACAGGTGAAGCTAGAAAAAAAAAAAAGAAAAAAAAAATATGACTGAACATTGCTAACATTGCATAACAGTTTACGCAAGAATAAAATAATTTCAACAATTTCTCCACGAATTTTCAAGAAGATAATTTCAATAGATTAAAGTCATTTATAGTTAATATATATTATTTAAGTCATAGCGTTCGGAACTTTATAAAGGATTTTTATTATACAGAATGATTGCTGATGCTGATAGCGATGATGGAGGAGGTCGTTACCAACTATTATATAGTATGCACTAGAATTTTATCGTGTCCGACATATTGGCCATTCAAAATAATATCACCTATATCAGTTTGATCACATAAGAAGTAAATATGAAAACTTTTATTTATTGCTTTGCAGATGTAAACATTTTTAAAGGACTTGATGGGAATTAGAAACCTTAGTTAAGAGTGGTGAAGTTATTTGTTGCAATACGCTGCATCGACTAAAAGCAAGATATCTATTATTACTTTTTAAATATTTTTTTTAAGTTTTGTAATGATTGTATTGTAAATATTTTAAAATAGAGACGAATTTATTTGAAATATCTCTTAAAGAAAATTATAAAAGTATAAAACACTTCCATTCGAGCAAACATCGCACAGACTGAACTACTGGACACAGCAAGTCGCTCTTCGGTAAAAATTGAAATTCCTACTGAAACTATCTACTAACTACCTTCTTACTGAAACTAAATCTCTTAAAATCCACGCAAATAAATATGTTAACGCTTGGTTAGACAAATCACAACTTTTAATAGACTTTTTTGACAATATTTTAATCAACAGGACTCTTTAATCGCTGCTTAAAATTCAAATACTCTGCTTACACTAGAAAATTGGATATAATTATATTTTTATTGAAAATATGTAAAAAAATATTTAATTCAAAATCTGCTCAGCTACAAGTCCGAAAACTGAACTAAACCGAAACGCGACTATTGAAATATTATGTATTATTATTAAAGTTTGTTTAAACACGCTTAACTATTTTTCAAATTGAAAAAATCTTTTTATATTGCATAGTCCATTTATCAAGGATGGCTATGGACTATTACATTAATCGTTACGATGTAGCGAACTGTACCACGCTGTCAAAATTACCAAAGTGCACTTCTATCATATAAAACTTTTGGCCATTTCCATTTGAGCACGGGACGACACCACAAATAATAACTATAGACTACATAATAATCGCTTATTAATAATTATACTAAGTATTTTTAGCTTCACGCTGTATCCTGCACATAGCCGGGTACTAGGAACCTTGGAACCTAGTGTTAAGACACACCGTTCCCCACTTTCCGCTGAATTCTGGAGGCATTTCGTATTGAATGGCGGAACTCAACGCCGCGTTAATGAGCAAATGAGTTTAATAATTAAAATCAATCAATATTCATTAGTATCGGCGTTTATTGGCGTCTACACGTTATATCACAAAGGCGGAGTAATCCCATTTAATTTGATCCAAGTCTCAATTACGGGCCCAACTATCTCAATATACATATACATACATACATGTACACGCAAACCTCAATTACTATTTCAGTGTAATCAATTAGAATTGATTTTGTGTATATTATACGCTATCTATCGATATTTATATTAAACTTTAGTAATTTAAATAATTTATTAGAAAATATAATAATAAGCAAAGAATATTATATTTTTATCCTTGAGTTAACGATTGTGGGTTCGATTCGCCCTCAGCGAAATGATTATATTAAAATTATTTAAATTTCTCCGTTCTGGTAGACAAAGCACGGTATTGATTTTCGCCACTCTACATGAAATGTCTCAAAAATTGGCCTGTAAGCTCCATAACACTACGTACACACTACCTACGCTGCTGTGCGGGAAAGAGCGTGAAGCTACTAAGAAGGCTAGAGGCAGCGAGCAGCAATGATAAATCACTACATTTACACTTTCCACCTGTTAGACTATAATTATCGATTGATACCAAATAAAACTATAAAAATGCAACTCAAATCAAAATATGGCGTGGCGTTAAATCCACTTTTTCATATTTGCCGAGAATTGGCCACTAATCCCAGCACTCAACTTTTTGTGAGCTCTCGTATGGATGGGCGAGATTTTTCTAACGTTCGCAGAACATAAAAAAAAATTGCGGGAATATTTTTTTAAATCTATTTTTGCTTGTCGGGACTTTTAAATCCGGGCTCGCGTCACGCCGTGCGGCTTTACGTCTAAATGGCGTGTTGATGTTACTTTACAAATATTTGAAATATCGATCGTTGAAGCCTCACGTATCTTCTACCATGGTAGGATAGCCGAAGAAACCCTAAATTAAGAGGAAATCGAACTCATAACCAAAGTGGCTAGTAAGATACTGCTTCACTGTGACACGATGGTCTCTACGTTCTTTCGGCTATATTATAACAAAGCTACAGAAGTTCAGACCGCAAGGTGAATTGCTACGGGCCATTTCGAGCAGTTGATCTTTGTATCTCTATTACTGTGCAATATACATCTACGTATCGGGAGGAACAACAATTGAACTACTTTATTAGTATCTGGACGTCGCTCGTCTTTCTTTGTGAAGAATCTTAGATGTAATATGGAAAATTCCTTTTTATATTAGCATAGTAATATTGAAAAATTCTATCCTAGGGGCCTTTTATACTTCCCTATACGTCTAACTAGCTGACAGGAAAATAATTATTTTAAAAATTCAGTAGTTTCGTTTGAGCGATACCTGAGAATCACTCAGTAATGGAAGAGATATTATCTTTTAAATATATATGTATATTTTTTATAATAAGAATACAGTAGAGAGCGAGTGGTAAGAGAGGGGACACCTGTCAAAGACACTGGACCCAGAAGGAAATTGAAAATTATTAATAATTTAGCAACATTATTAATAATAACCGCATGGTGTGACAAACGTCAATAATAAATTGAAATTAATTATTTTTTTAGTTTAAATACCTATTCAACGAATAAACTTAAATCTTAAATGTTTATTTTTCCATGGAATAATAAGTAATAGGAACTGCTAAATTAATTTTAAATTTATTTTTACTTTAATCAAATCACAATGTAATTGATCTGTTGATGTATGAATATTGAAATATTTATTTTTTTATAATAACAGAATATATATTTACTGTCTTAAAGTCATATTCTTGTGATTTTACAAAAACAAAAGTGTTTTTGTGTATTCATTGTATGGTAACATAATTCTGGAGCAACGCCAGACGTCGAGAGATAGTGACTTGGATTTTTAAATGCATCACAGATTAAAATAACTATGAACAAAGGAATTGAGTGTTTTGCTCTTATCAAGAAAAAAATATATATATTTTGATATATATGTAATTGTTTATATCAAGATACATAAATATTTACATTATTATACATATGTTTTTTCGCTTTGTGCTGTCCCGCCTATAGAAGGGTAGGCAGAGGGAACCTATTGTTAAAACAATCCATTTTACACAAATTGGAATGGTGGAACTCAATGCTGCAGTTTGTTTTGTTAGCTTTGAATGAGAATCAAACACAACTACATTTATATATTAATTTATTGTACACAACTACAATATTATTGTCTAGAACAACTTGGACTTTGATTAAGAATGTATCTTTTATATGTCATGTTTCTATTAACAGATAGTTAGGTGTTGATAGCTGCGACGGTCAGTTTATCTTATACCATATACATTACGTTTTAGACAATATATTTCAATATATAAATTTTTTGTACAATTAACATGAATATTATAAAAAAATGTTATATTTCGATTAAAAAAATATTATATTATATTATCGAAGAAATGAAAATATAAATTTAAGTATATATTTCATCTCCTCGTGTGGGGATCAAACCCACAACCAGTCGGTTTTACAGTCACACTTTGTGCCCCTGGGCTACGATTGGCCTCGAAAAGTGTAATTCCTAATATATTTAGTCTTGCAAAAAAAAATATTTAGTACATATTAAATACTATTATACTAGCATTCACTTAGCAAATATACAACATTCGCCAACACTAAATAACACGTAAATACATAAAACAGGCTATCACACAAAGTAAAGCATTCTGTTTAATTTAATTAACAAAGGAATAAATTATTTAATTCATCTGAGTATGCATCAGGAAATCTTATCTGGGCCGAACATCAATAAAATTAAGGTTACATTATTTTTATACTAACAAGAAAGTTATCAAGATTAGTATAGAATACTAAGCACGTTACGTGTTAAAACATGTGTTAACCAGTATGCACATTCAAATTCATATAGATAAAACAATAAGTAAATATAAATAAACTATTAAGTATATTAAAAGTTAATCGCAATTCAGCTGAAACGTAGTCAGTTCAAAACTCTGACATTGGCCATACAAAAGTGCAAGTAACAACAAGAAGTTGCATGGACGTCAAAAATTTAATCAAAATGATAAACAATCTTACCTCCTCACTTTTCATAACTTCTTTAAATTCACGTTTAATACGTTTAGCTGCGATGTTGGCCATTTTATTTAATTTATATATAATATAATAAGTTTCAAAGATTTTTGAAGAAATGCGGAATAGTGTTTGTCTTGTCCCGCTGACTAGTGCTGCAAACTGAACCACATTTATGACTTAACTGAATGCCTAAACGGGTCAAACGTGAAACGTATTTATCTAAATTTATTATTAATTTTGTATATGGCAAGATATACCAAAGTCAATAATTACTTTAAAGGTATTTAGGTTGAAATGTCTAATTTAATTTATTTTATTAGGTCTGTATTGTGACATTTTATAATAATGCCTAAATAATATATTAAATGTAATACGGTTAAATTTTTTTTATGGCAACACATATATATATGAAGATTACATACATTTAGGTTTTTATAATGTCTAATTTCATTAATTTTACTTGAGTTATATTATAAAATTCACTTATTTTATTACTTAAAATAAACATTCATGTTTGTTATATATATTATTTTGTATATGGCAGCACAAATGCAAGTCTGTAAGGAGGCAAAGGTTCTCAATTTTTATGGCTAATTTAATTTATTTCATTTCTTTTTAAAGGGACATAATTATAATTTTGGTCGCCCCTATTATTATACAACAGCGCCGTTTTGCAGGTAGCTTTGAAAAGGCACTATGTGGATACTGTGACTGATAGCTGTCAAATAATAATTAACAAATATTGTGTAGAACGCCATAATCAAAGAACCAAACCAAATATTGTTTAGCACAGCATAAAATTTAATATTACTTGACAATACACTCTTTATCTTTATAAATGAAATGTATTATTAATTAGTGTTTTGCGATATAAATAGTTATAACATTTTTTTTTTTGTTGCATGAAATAAAGAACGCCTTCAGATATTATTGGCCCTCATCAAACTATTTATGCAACTGATAGTATTTAAAAGTGACAGACTTTAAAACATATGTCTCATAAGAAATAATAAAATACCAATACTAATACTACATTTTATATCACATTTACATCTGTTTATTTATACTTTATTTATATTTATACTGTTTATATAACACCTAATTTATACGCTTGTCGAGGCTTGCCAGTTACCCACAAACTCGAATCCTTTACAAGCGTTTTCCTTCTATCTAGACGCGTCTGAGCGCATTAGTCCCTTTGGGTATATATGTTCTGTGATTAGAATAAAAATCTGTGAAAGAATGTTCCTGAAATGTAAGCATGATAGATGTCGAAATTATTTCATCATTTGGGTCAGCCTTGTCAAAAAAAAAGGATAAGAGATCGTATAATGCGTTAGCTTCTTCATCATGTAGATGGGAAAATTGCAAAAGATTTAGTACCTCTCCAGTTCTTTTATGAGTGCCAATTTAGTTGTTAAGATTGGACCTGTAGAAAATTCATTCATGATGAATTTTCTCAAGAAGTACAATATGAAATTTGAAATCAGTGTATTAATATAATGATAATATTAACGACTGTGACATTAACACGACCATTTGGTCTTACCTTTATACAATTGTCTGTTTACTACAATGAGAGAGTAATTTGGATTTTGATAAAAAATAACACCTTTAATAATTTTAGAATCTAGTACAAAGTATTCTATAATTGTTTCAGTTTGAGGGGGAATAGTAAAAGCTGGTGGTGTAAATTTCAAATTTATTTTAATTTTAATAATAAATAATGCTTTTTATCGTTAAGCCCACCTTTTAGAAATAAAAAAAAATGTATATATGTATTTTTTTTATTTCTAAAAATGCTCAACACATTTTTACTCTGTTTCCATAGGTAGCCAATTGCTGTCTCATTTCACTCGTACAAATCTTTCATTTCTATTTATTCTGTGCATAACTTTTGTCATTCACCCGACCATTCGTTCCGTTCATTCAATTCTCAAGAGCTATAGACAAAGTAGTTTAGATACAACACTACTTGCGGTCCGCTTAGTTGCTTACTTCAGACCGCACCGTACGTGCTGGAGCTTTATATTATGCTCGCATAAATTGAGAAACAAAATTATATTATTCTGAGGCTATTTATCTAATAATTATAACTAAACATCGTTTTAAAATGTCGGTATTTAGACGGTAGCGAGTGAATCATAACGTTAAGTGTTAATATTTTACAGTTATGGCTGGTGATTTTAGAAGTGTAAGGACATTATGCTAATTTATTTCCCATGTTACCGGGGTTCACCTATCTACCTGGCTTCAATAGGTGAGTTATATTTTTATATTGTATTATTATAATAGTAATATGTTATTTCTTGTGTGTAAATCAATTATACTTTAAATTTTGGGCGCGATGTTTCTTTGTTTCGGCCAAACATAAATAAATTAAAGTAAGGCATCAACGACGGCCCCTTCGTTTCTCCCTTCGATGACGGATATAATGCGTTTATTTACATTCCCGTTCTGTTAGTGAAATTCACTAGTTTTAAACGTTTTTCTTTTTATTTTATTTATAATGTGTGGAGTTCTCGTAAACAGTTTGTTTAGAGTAAATATAAATTATTAATATGTTGAGTAATTCGAATCAAACAAAATTGCCATTTTTTATAAATTACTTATTCAAAAGATGAAATTCTAACAAATATATTTTTTTCATAATATCCATATTTAAATTCTTACACATTATTTTTTGTTATAGTATTTTTTTTTCTGCACCTACTTTCTTAAACATTTACTTTAGAAGATTTATTAGTATAGCACATATAAAATATGTAACACATATAAAATACAATTGTAAGGCGTTTTATATTATATGGCAATTTTTATAGAATAATCTGCAAAATTCAATTTGTTAATGACCATTTACTTAAAAGAAATTGTCCTTTGTCTGTTGATAAAATTCTTAGTATACATTACTATTTTTGTGAGTATAACAGTGTATTTTTATTCATCAAAGGTATAACATAACTGAGACACTGGCAATAAGAGTACTCTATATTTTTAAATGTAAATAAAAAATATAATATTTAATAAAAAAAATTACATGAGGCCAGGCTTTTCGTGGTTAGGGCTCCAGGATTTGCACATTGTATCTTATATATAGCAGGTTAGGCAAAGGGAAAAAGCTATATATTATTATTTAATAGTTATTTTTTAAAATCTATTTAAAAACTATATATATTTATAAGAAAGTTTTAGGATCTATTATAAATTCAAAAAAAAAAATAATGTTAACAAAATTGAATCAAAGAATAGTTAGAATTATTGACAAATAAGCTTTTTTTACAGATTTTTTTAATAGTCACATAAGATATTCCACATAATACACATTTGATCTTTTAGACATTACAAAACACTCATCCATATAAATCATATTGTATTAATTACTACCTCGTGTCTTCGCCCTCATTGTCAAAATGATCTACCTTTACATGTATATAACTTGTGATTGACGCAAGACACATTTTATTTACAAGTAACATGTAATTCCTGCTGTAAGCTTGTTCTAATAAACTATTCAGCTTTAATTGTAGGTTTAAATTGTTATTAATTATTATTATTCATGCTATAAATAAAATGTTTACTAATACTAATTAAAATAAAAACATATTTTAATATGTCTGTTTAATCACAGTGACCATTGAGTTTAATATGTTATTAAGTTTAATGATATATATATAAGCTAAAGCATGAAGAGTTTTGGCACTAGGTTGTTCTTGTGTACAGTTGCTTCTTTTGAAGGGGGCCTACACTACGGTCGCAAGCCCTAAGAGCTGCCTGCGAAGCTCCTCAATCCCTAAAATGCAAAAGATTTTTTTACTAATATATATATAATAAAAACTAAATTTGTCACCAATATCTACACTAATTTCATAAAGCTGAAGAGTTTGTTTAGTTGAAGGTGTTAATTTAAAGAAAATGTTATTATGCATTTGACAATTCACTGTAATAATAGTGGCCTAATAGAATAAAGTATATTTTGATTTGATTTGAAGTAGTTTTTTAAGTGAAAAACTATTTTTGTGTTGGACAATCAATCAATTTAATGATTAAGGCTATATGCTATATTACTTAACGTCGTTGCTTAGATGCAATTCACCATAACCGTAGTCAGAGTTAACTCTAGTTCTAAGCATGTGTCATATTGTGTCATATACACCAAGTATTTATTTCCATTTGACCATGTTGGCAAAGTAAAAGCTAGTAATCTTTTTTTAGCTTTACAGTGAATCCCTCGCATAGCGTAGACCAAGGATCCTAGGAACCTAGTGTTAAGAAACCCGCTTTCCGCCGAAATTAGCCTAAAACATAGTTAAATAGATGATAAAATTACGTACATCTGTGATGCAACTTCAGCCAGTTAAATACGTTATCAACTATTAAATTGTGTGAATTGAGGACAGTACGTAGTGCTGGTTGAAATCAATTATATATTGATATGTAATAGGTTAAATCAATTGATCTTAAACTAGTGTTGATTTGATTTATTAACTTAGTACTATAATGTTTTGTTACTTAGGTGGTCATTACATATTACATGTACTATATCAGGCCAGTCGTGGCGCAAGGCCACAAGCGTACGATTGTAAACGCGACAGCTTATGGTTTCGGTTTCCACTCGAGAACACGCAATGCTTCCAGTATTCGGCGGAAAGTGGGAAACGAAAGTGTCTTAATGGGAACGGGAGTGTCTTAATCCCACGTTCCTAGGTCCCCTCTGCCAACTTGCTATGTGCAAGATACAGCGTGCAAGTAAGAAAATTTCCTTGATATGGTAGACAAAGCGATGCATTAAATTTCCTCGCTGAACACGCAAATGTCTCAATAATTAGGCGGAAAGTTGGGAACAAAGTATCTTAAGCTTAACAGTTGGCTCCCGCCGCCTATCCCGCTGTTAATAATTTAAATAATATAATTCTCCCGAGTGGAGGATTGAACCCACAACCATTGGGCTTACAGTCCAACACGACCGTCCTGTATATTAGATTACTACCTTTGATATCAAATCAAATGGGAAGTCATTCGGAGTTGTGACACATTGTAAGTGCCCGTCGTAACTCTGACCGCAGGTGAAGTGGGCTCCATTGAAACTATTAACGTCATGTAATATAACTTATTGTCCTCCTCAATGAATAGAATTCGAAGCAGTAGTTCCTAAGATGAGCGCAGTCAACCGAACAAACTCTTCAGTATTAAAATATTAGTAGAGTTGAGCAAATTTTAAATGAAATGTTACGATTTTCTATATCATAATGTTATATCTAGTTTGTTGTTCAAGTCGTAAGTATATAAGCAGAGTATTTATAATATTAGTATATTTCAAGATATCAGATTCCAGCGACGGTCGTATACTTTTTGCCACGTAATTGACTATTGAATCTTCTCTATTTTCATGCTCCAGTACGTACTTGGTACTGAACAGGTCGCCGCTAAACAGATCTTATAGCGGGTTCGTTGGAAAGAAAATGATAGCACTCCACAAAAGTGGAAATAGCTGCTGTGATGCCAATTTAGGTAAACTAGGTACCAAATATAAAAGAAGTAACTGTATTTTGCTTTTTTATATTTTTTTTGTTGTTAATTTAAATTTGACGCCGTATTGGCGCAGCGGCACAGCGTGTGGCTGTAATGGCAATGATTGTGAGTTCGATTTTCAGTCGGGGAAATGAATTATTTGATTATTTTATTTTTTCTTAGCTTGAGCAAAACTACGAAGAGCAAGCAGCGTAAGTACTAAACGTGAATCTAATATATATTTTTGCCTTACGGAACCTGGGGACCTAGTGTTAACGATATAGCGAGGATATGAAAATATTAAATATTTCTTTTTCTCGAGTCGGAATCGAACTTACATATGTCGCGCTTACAGTCGCACTCTTGTGCCCCTGCGCCACGACTGCGCTGCGTCATATAATATTTCAGAAAAATTACCTAACGTAATAATAGTAGATCGTCGTGAGAGTGAAAATTCGCCACTCAACATCCAATGCGACGAAACGTGTGAGCCAAAAGCTCACAATATGTACATATCGTGAGTGTCTTAACACTAAGTTCACTCTGCCTATCCTGCTATGCGGGAAAAAGTAGCTTTACGGAAGCTGCATTTTTTTAAAAAATAATAATACATATTATTTTGTTATTTTTCCTATAAATCGAAATAGCATCCGTTATCCTCACGCTCTCGAGAAAGTTTCGATTGTACGATTTAAAACTTTTGCATATACTTACTATTATAAAGAAATAAAATTCCCCAGTTAGGTATTTCGACGACTTTTTAACTGACTCCGACTGCCTCTAACAATTCTTGAGTTGGTCTACTTTTGCTAGTTTACTATTAAGTTGAGAGTATGGGAGAGATGAGGATTTTGGGCGTTTTTGGGCGACGGGTTTGGTTTCCACTTGCGGTTTATTTATATAATTTTCATCCTTAGCGTGGTAGCCAGAGGAAAGGGAACGCCAAACAATACGATTTATGTATATATTTATAAAATAATTTATTGATATTGAAAAGAGTCACTGTTGAGTTTGTTGGTGTCTTTTCTCTGTAGAACTATTGTTCATACCGGTGGTAGAAAATATAATAATTCGACGATTCAAAAGTGCTTGCAAATTTAAAAAAAATATAATTTGAGAATTTCTTCAGTGTTCTTTTCTGCTCTTGAAACGTGCAGGAAGGACCAATGACGTAGGCTATCTTTTTGTATCACTTGTATGGATTATGAGGCCAGTCGTGGCGCAGTGGCACAGGGTGTGACTGTAAAATCGACTGGTT
>DWAL01000255.1:0-12617 GCA_018230405.1 Heliconius hortense
ATATATATATATATATATATATATATATATATATATATATATATATATATAGCCTTAATTTATAAAATACAATGCACCATACAAAATCTAGTAAATTTGGCTTTGTAAGGTTTTATTAATAATAATTAATATTTTATTAGCATTTTCGTAGGAATATTGAATCCTTTCTTAGTGCTCTACTATTACTCAAATTCAGCGTTATACGCCACGTAGTTCGGCCGGGCGTTTTCTGTCGGTAGTATATATATATATATATATATATATACATCTTTAAGGCTTTCAATTTGATATCCATATTAGATGGTTTGTGCAAAAAAATGTATTCAGCCATTTTGTTGCGGCGATCATTTTTGATTAACAACAATATTGTTTATATGTAATTTTATCTTCATCAAAATTAACCCAAATTTCATCTCAATCGGACAGTGGGTCAAATTGTGGGTCCATTTTTACATCTTAAATAACACATTAAAAAAATTGCAGACGAGGACTAGTCCCGAATAAAAGTCTAACATAAAAGTGCCACCTTGCTATATAAGATGTTATTTCGCATTGACCCATTTATAAAACATCTACGTTGTCCTTCGAATTGTAACAAGAGTCTGGTTTCATCGAGTTCCATTAAAAGTTATTTTTTAGCGGCACAGCATTTCACTGTGAACGCGACAATTGAGGGTTCTTCCTACTCGAAAAAGTGAATTATACTTTCTCCCGCTCTGGCCTTGTTACCTGCCTTGTTGCCGATTTGCAGCATTGAGTTTCGCCAATCAAACGCAATGTCTTGAAAATTGCTCGGAAGAAAGTAAGGAACGGAGTGTTTTAGCACTAGGTACACTCTGCCTACCTTGCCTTCATTGGAATTAGTTAGGGAAGTTTGTAATGAGCTTTCTATTCTAAATTTTATTCTTCTTAAATCACACTTTTTGACGAATTAGATACTGTAATTTGTTCATATATGTTGCAAACTTAATTTTTCTCTACAAATTTAAACTCGTAACACGTTCATTCGTATTGCGCCTATATGGTAAAAATAGATTTGATATCGTATTAATACATTCATCGTAGCACAGGAGCACAACTCTAAATGCGACGGTTATGGGTTCGATTCCTACTCGGTAAAATGAAAAATATTTAATATTTTCATTTCCTCTCCCTGGTAACGAGGCAACACCTCAATGCCGCGCGACATTGAGTTTCGCCACTTAAAACGCAAAGCAAGAAACGGAGTGTCTAAACACTAGCTTCCATCTGCCTACTATTCGTATTACCAATATATCACTAATAGTTAAAAAATAAATAAATACTAAAATGTAATTCAACAATATTTTTTTTTCTAATAAACGAGATTTTTTACTAAATCGTAAAAATATCAAAAATTTCCATTTAGTAATCATAAAAAAAGGAATTATATCAAAAACTCAAATATGATTATATTTGATGATGATGTGATGTGATATTTGATTAAATATCACATCACATCAAAATTACACTAAAAATAAACTTTCAAAGTTGTATTTGACGTTATAAATATAATATTTTTAACTACTACTGACTAACACGTGCATCCACGAGGAACGTGTTCTGGTAAGCATCGTGTAATTATTTCCTTCATAGAAATACTAAGGTACGTTTCACACTGGTATGTGAAAATAAAGCGATTTTCAATATAAAATAAGCCATATAATATACTAATCGTCGCCGACTACTTTGCTTGCGGTTATATTAGTACTGTAAAATCGTTTTCAAATTTTCCAGTCAGCGTAGAAATTTCGGGAATCCTTTTAGAGCACCTTTACATTTGATAGTCATATGTGTTGGGTGGGTTGAGCAAAAATTTGTAATCTACTATTTTGTTGCGGCGGCCATTTTGCATTAACAACAATAGTGATATTGTTACGCTGTATCCCGCATCTAGCATGGTAGGGAAAATAAACCTGGGAATCTAATCTAAAGACACTACGTTCCCATTAATACACTTCCGTTGCCTACTTTCCACCGAGTTCTGAGGTATTATGTGTTAAGTGGCGGAACTCAACGTCTCATTACCAGGGGAAGAAAAAGAAAATATTATAAATAGAAAAAAAAATATATCCACAACGGTCGCATTTTCAGTCACACCCTTGTGCCTATGAGCCACGACCGCCTCAAATTTATTAGTGATAATAATATTAAATTTATTGGCTTACTGTATATTATATTAAAATAAATATATTAGTAATTATAACAGTTTAGAAATATTAGATCATATCTTAATTTTTATAAGAAAACTGACTACAATTTTCTTACAAAAATATACGGAAACGCCATCGCAATTCTAATCTATACAACAAACAGAAAACACAGTAGAAGAAACTGTTTTACATAATGTACAGAAATCTGTCAGGAGTGACGCCTTGCCGCCTTATAAATATAAAATATATGGGCTGAAGCGATGAGGAAAATATAAAAGAAAACATAACGCGGTATAGAGTATGGTTACGGAGTGACAGATCGATTTTCTGACGCGCCTGTTGGAAATCAACTACTTTATCACAAGAATGATCAATTTGTTTTGTTTTGAACCTTAGTTAAATCTTTCTTTTATTAGATTCACGCTGTATTCCGCATATAACAGGGTACGCAGAGGGAACCTAGAGTTAAGACACTCCGTTCTCCCCTTTCGTCCGAGGCATTTCGTGTTAAGTGGCGGAATTTAAAGACGCAAAATAATGAAAGATAAATAATAATTCCAAATTTCTCCCGAGTGAGAATCTGTTCCCCCACTTTCTTGACAATTTGTGACCACCATGAAATGCTTAGAAAACCAACCGGCTAATTTTTTGTTACCTCATATATCCAAATAACATAAAATAAAATAAATAATAATAATATTTCACTATTAGTCCAGATTTTTCCCAAAAATGTCATTAAATCAGCTCCACGCTATAACCCGTATACAGCACCCTACTGTGGGGCAGAGGCAGGGGGAATCTAGTGTTAAAAAACTCATTCCCCACTTTCCGCTGAATTTTGGAGGCATTGCGTGTTGAGTGGCGGAACTCAACGCCGTGGTTTGCCTGGACATCAGAGCGTCGAAATGGAATTATAAATTTAAATAAATATTTCATTTCCTCGACTGGGGATCGAACCCACAACCAGTTGCGTAATGACACACACACTTTGTGCCTCTGCGCCACGAAAGACTTCAAAAATATCATTAAACAATTCCAATAACCAAATTTAACGATATATTTTCGAACTTCCGTTTTATTTTAAATATAATATGTATGTAGGTAGGTAGTACAGAGCGATTCCTATTGACCTGTAGTAGTGCTAAGTCGGATTCAGAAAGGGTATTAGGTGAAGTGCAGTGTTTCAGTGCTTATGTTGGCTGATGGATGATGGATTTATTTTACAGCATTCCATTTTTATATTTTAATTTTTGTAAAAGCTTTCGTATTTTATATATTGGACATTCTCAGCTCACCTTTTAGGATTTATTTGAACTATATTTGTTTTTTTGTTTCACGCTCTTTCCTGCAAACATCATGGTAGACAGAGGGAAAGATAAGGTTAATGAATTTCGTTCTTTACTTTCTGTTACCGATACATTGTGTTTGAGTGGCAGAACTCATCGATGCGCTTTTTCTTGTTACCAAAGCGAGGATATAAAAATAATCTATTCCCAGAATCGAAGTTGAACCAACAACCGTCGCGTTTACAGTCAGACGCTCCACCACTGCGCCACGACATACTACGTGATATTTTTTGTCAAAACACATATTGTATACACTGCATTCAACACACAATATTTCCAACTAATAAAGTATATACCTTTTATTTTCCATGAAAACATTAATAAAAAACGTTGTTTCATCTTTTAAATTTATATTACATAGAATATTCCATACGAGTATTATAAAAACTACTTCATAATATTTTTATTTTTCATATGAATATTTCATTACCAATACTTTTCATAGAAATTGCCTTTGAAAAATCGATGTTTACCATATCGATTATAAAATATTACTTCTACCATCCGCCATTGGACCTGCACTCTAGTTTTATCGTATATAAAAAAAAAACCACGCTCCCCTAGATACTTTATAGATCGATTTCTGTGTAAAGTGCCAACTCGAAGCTACACAATTTATATGAAATTCAGAAATTACCACAAGCAAACATTCCTACGGCTTTCTAGTTAATTATTTATGCATTAAAGTATTTTATATATAATATATTTAATATTTTCACTTCCTCGATCTGGTAACGAGGCAAGCATGGTGTTGGTGGAGTTCCGCCACTCAACACGCAATGCCTTAAAATTTGGCGAAAAGTGGGGAACAGCGAGTCGTAACGCTAGATTCCCAGATTCCCTCTGCCTAGTCTGAGTGCGGGATGCAGCGTGAATTGAAAAAAATAAATAAAAGTGTTTTAAAATAATTTCGCTACGTGATAAAATCCGGTAAACAGAAAGCTAACATGTATGTACTACGCGGTACTATAAATTCGAATTTTAGCTTACTCTTTAAAGTAACATTTTCTAGGTTACACCTGCGACTGCTCGCGGCTTTAAAGAATTTTATTCGTGACTAAAATAACGCGTCATCTACTGACTACAGATATGTATATGATTTAACTTGCAGCGAATTAATATTATCCTGTACAAAGTGGTTTTTATGTTTTATTTCTGAAAAATCGGATGTGATGTTTTTTTATTTTATTCTATTTCTTAAGATGCCGTCTTGGCGCAGCGGTACGGCGTCTGCTGGTGAACACAACGATTATGGGTTTGAGTTCCACTCGAGGCAATGATTAAATTTAATTTCTTTGCTCTGGTAACAAGAAAAAACGCGACGTTGACATCCGCCACTCAACACGCAATGTGCCATAAATTGGGGCGAAAAATAAGTTCTATTGCCAAATTGAGCGTACTTACTCCAAGTTCCTACTACGTGTTCTGCAATACGCGGGATACAACGTGAAGCTAATTTTATTTAACTTAGTTAATAGATTTTGTATAGCAGTCGTAGTGCTAGTTAGTAAACGGCACCAAAAAAACTTTGAATAAATTTAAGATAAAAACTCAATATTGCACACTTCATAACATTTTAAAAATTATACATAAATTATAAGTATCACTAAAAATGATCACTTCCAGGCATTAACTTATAAATATTAAGAAAAATACGTGCACACAAACACGTAATACATCACCAGCAAAACCATTTGGAGTTTTATAAGAACTTCAACATCTTGGCGAGAAGAGCAAATTTCGCAATTAAGTACGAAGGAACCCTGATAAATGGTTCTCGTATTATGGGGGAGTAAACACACTTACGCCCTTAGATTTATGACGTGGAGGATTAAATGTATGAGTGTAACAAGGTTCTTCGGTACTAAGTAAAGAGACTAGATGAGAATAGTGGTCATTAGTGATAGTAATATATTCTTAATAGTAATCTTTGTTTGTGCTATTTTTCGCAGAGTGAATAGAAGCTATTTGTGATAAATCACTCTATTTTCTGCGTTTTGCTTGTACATCGTTGTATCCTCGATATGAATCGAGTCAGACCGGAATTTACTGTTGTTAGTTTTTTTTTCTAACAGCTGGACCGACGATATTGTCAATTATAATTAAAAAAATACGATTGTAGTTTTTTTTGCCCTATACCAAGGTAAGCAGACAATCTATCAGTCTTAGTCACACTCAATCTATTGTGACTAAGTTATAATTTAAAAAGTATAGATATTAGTAATATATTATCAAATGAACATAAAACATTTTTGAAACGAATATACTGTACAAAACATAGTAAAAGTCAACAAATATATAAATAAACAATCCCCAGCAAAAGCTAATTTCAGTTGGTCCTGCAATATTGGCAAGAATTTCATGATAAAGTTAATTCCGTAATCTCTTTAAGTCGGATTGGGATTCGTCTAATTGCTTTGTTGATCTCGACTTCAAACCTTTGGCTATTGTTAAAATATTTTGATCCTCTCAAAGTGTTTATATTCACGAGCATCTAAAATTTTTAGGTCATTGTGGTGTTAGCTAATAGTAATGTCGAAATGCTACCCTATATATGTATGTTATGGTTGGGGGTTCGATTCTAAGTTGAAGTTGTGTGTAAGGAATAATTACAAGTGTATCTTGCCCTAATATTAATAGATCCTTCAGAGCTTCACTCTTCATCCCGCATATAGCAATGTTGGCAGAGGGAACTTTAAAATCTAGCGTTAAGACTCTTTTCTCTCGTTCTCCCCTTTCTGACTGAATTCTGAAGACATTGCATATTGGCGGAACTCAATGCCGCGCTTGGCCTCGTTACTAAAACCCCGAGTAGGAATCGAACCCACAACCGTCGCGTTATTAGTCGTACGCTTGTGCCACTTCGCTATGACGGCCCCGATTCATGTTTACTTTAATATTTATGTGTAAAATATACTTTTTACTCTTAATTTGGACCGAAAGATTGTGGAAATATCTGTTTGTCTTTAATTCCTACAAATATAAGTAGGTATAACGTAGAGCACAATAAAAACGTATAATTGTAACTTGTAATTGGTCCAAGATAACTTTGCCAAAAAAATATATAACATCGTTACTTTGACATTTTATATATAATACTAATTTAGTAGCTTCTGGTACTTCTGGATTTAACACGTAGATTAAAAGCTTTTGTGTTAGTGTGTTAGTGTATGTGAAATCTTGCAAGTCCAACGTAGCCTACAATTTTGAATTACGACTTTAGTTCTGATGACAACGAAATTACGTCTAATCGGTATTGTTATTCCAAAATGGTCGCCGTAACAAAATGGCAGATTACAAATTTTTGCACTACTTACCTAATATAGGTATCAAACCTCCATTTGTAAGGTACAATAACACCATAAAAAATCTAGTAAGCTGGTTTTTTAAAAAGAATATTTGTTCTATATTATATTAATACAATGGACCAACTCAATTATAAAGAATGTTGATAACAAATAAAGTACATCCGGCAAGTCATTTAGGAAAGAAAAAAATTTACAAAACTATGTAGTATTTTGGCACTAACTTTAAAGTTAGTGTTTAGTGGTGGAGCTCAACGCCGCGCTTTGCGTTGTTACTAGAGCGAGGAAATGAAAATATTTTATTTTATTTCCTCAAGTAGGAATCGAACCCACAACCTGTCGCGCTTACAGTGACACGCTTGTGCGCCTGCGTTATGACGGGCTTTGCAAAATGTTTCTAGTCGGGTTTATTGTAACATATCTATCTTTATATCACTTTAAAAATCATAAGAAAAAAGATTTATCAGTGGCCGGACTGGAGTAAGACCGCCAGGAACCCCACGATACTCGCCATAAAACCTTGCCTTCTTAGCTAAATAGCCCTTTGGGATGTAAATCAAAGCTTTCGTCGAATATACATTAAAGGTAAATAAAATACTTTATGCCTAGAAAAAAATAATTTATTATTAAGTTTCATTTTAATTAAGTAATACATCGAATAAATCTGTTGTCAATTATACTTTACTTCGTTTTATATATGTATGCAATAAAAAGGATTCTCTTTCCTCATTCATTGGTTTTTGATTAATATAATTTCGAAATATTTTTCCATTTAGCAATAAGTGACTAAAGATCAATGAAAGATTTTTATTTGTATAAAATCATATAAATCGTCTTTGTAAATTATAAAATAATCCTCTTTTGTTATTGACTGAATGACAGGCAATGCACCGATGCAAATCCTGATGTTAGAAAATTTAAATCTTACATGTAGGGAAATACGAGAGTACAGGGGAGCACTAAGAAAGGATTTCTCGAAATTTCTAAGGGGTCGAGCAAAAGAAAATTGCGAGCGACGACTATTTCTTATAAATAATTATTTTAACAAAAAAATACCGTCTTCTTCAATTTTAACTTGATCCCATGATTACAATGTTACCAAACTTTGAAAGGTATCGTTTCAAATAAAAAAAAATCATCGAAATCAGTTGGCGGGATATTGAGTTGTCAGTCCATTTGTCGCGCAGATATTTAATGCAAATACCTTCGTCAGAAATAGACCAAAATAGAATAGGACCACACGGGAAGCACCCGCATTCAAATAGAAGAATCATTAAAATCGGTTCACCCAGTCAAAAGTTCTGAGGTAACATAATATGAAATAAATACAGTCGAATTAATAACCTCCTCCTTTTACAGAAGTCGGTTAAAAAAGCGAAACTCGAACCTTTAGGAGGAAGTTATAAGAAGAATATCTTAAGAAGAAATGCTTACACGTGAAACGATTTTCCACAATTTATTTGCTAGTTGGTTACAAATGGGTCTTGTCAGCTACATCGCCGGCGTAGCGCTACGAGCTACGTTTGTAGAAAAGCTCTACGCGTAACCAAAGCGTGATATACTTCGCCAAAAGTGATTCTTAATGGAACAAATTGTGGATGTCTGTAATATTTTTTTTTTTTATATTTATGCTTAACATTAATAAGACTATGATTTTTTAAATTAAAATTTCGAATAACATTTTTGAAAGTGGTATAACTTTTTTATTTGTATCCCAATTCCCTTTTTTATTGAAATAAAACAAACACTAAGTGTTTGCCAAAATACGATACGAAAACTGAAATTTGTTTGGTTAAGCTGTTTCTGAGATTTGTGAGAACAAACGCACAGACCTACATTTGTTAAATTCATTGGTTTTTGTTCTATAACGTTATTAATTGCTACCAATAATATTTTACCTTAAATATCTTTAATCTACAGACACCGATCCGTTACGTTTTTTATATAAGTATAGATAAGTAATGAGCTAAATTAGTAGCTATATGTATATCAAAATATAATTATTTATAACGTGGGCAACGGAGTGTCTTAACGCTAGGTCCCCTTTGCCTACCCTGCTGTGTGCGGGATACAGCTGATTTAATTTACATTATTATTACTATTATTCCTCAAATTCTCTCTTTTTTTAAATTGCTCTAACATACTTTAAGCAAAAAAGAATATGCTAACATAAAAAATAACAACTTCTAAATCAAAAAACGAGTGTTCCATAACTTAATTTGCAATTTTTACACTCAAGGACGAAACAAATTAGGTTAGAAAAAAGTTATTATATTTTGCATAAAGATTAAAGCTTGCTCGCGACGTGTAATTTCCCTCTCTAAAATGAATGACTTATGAAAGCAATTTGGATAAGCGAAAAGAAATACTCTAGTTGTAGGTTTCATCTGCGAACAAAGTGAACAAAATGAACGTTTATTATGTTTTTTTGAAACCTAGTTCTGCACTTACTACTCAATTTTCATAGTGGCGGATCTCAACACCGCGTCTTGTCTTGCTACTAAAACGAGAAAATGAAAATAATTCATTCACCCGAGTGGTAGCCGAACACACAAACCTCGCACGTACAATCAGACACGTTAAATATATTTTCATTACATAGTTTAAAATTATTTTTATTTAAGCATTAACTAAAATGGGCTGGCGATGGAGATCGGAGCGTCTTAACACTATATCCTCTTTACCTATATAAACAACTATTTATTACCTGAAAAGAACAATATTATACTTAATTTTCTATCAAAATAATAATTTAAAAAACATCTAATTATCCCGGTATAAAACCGTGATCCACTTTTGGTCGCCTCCAAGATTGCAACAGCGTGTATCTGAACGTATCTGACGCCATTTTATGGGCAATAACAAAGCAATGTGGCGGGCGGCGGAAAATATTTCATAGTATCGCTTAGGATTTATTGAGCAATGTCTCTTTATGGGTGGAGTTTAAGAATGAAATATTACATGAAACGGTTAATCTTCTTACAGCCAAATATAGTGGTTCGAATTTGTTGTGGATATTCAATTTTGGTTTTTTATTGTTAAGTAGTAATCTAGTAATCTAGCGGTAAGAGACGTTGCATTGTTTCAAGCCGTATCCGGCACATAGCAGGGAAGCATAGGAACCTAGTGTTAAGACACTCCGTTCCTATTAAGAGACTTTCGTTCTCCACTTTCCGCTGAATTCTAAGGAATTGCGTGTTCACAGGCGGAACTCAATACGCTTTGCCTCGTTACTGCAGCGACGAAATGAAAATAATAAATATTTAATTACCGTTCGAGTGGAAGTCAAACCCACAAACGTAGCGTTTAGAGCAATATTAATAAAAAATAAAAACACAACTACCACCATTTTAGTAAGAAACCGGTAAACATATTACATAAACCGCACAATACAGCTATTTGTATATTTTATTAAAGTGATCAAGAACTAGTAACGCCTCTTCAATCAGATGTGCGCCAGTACCTTGAAACATTCCCCGGTGAATAACCACTTGCTGTAAACAGAATTAACCTAATGACAAGATACTCCGCTATCCGTATTCGGAACGGACACGTCACACTTCAGAATTCGACAGAAAGTGGGGAATGGAGTGTCTTAACACTGGGTTCCCTCTACCTACTCTGCTGTGTGCGGGATACAGCGTGAAGCTGATTTAACTTTGATATAGAATTATATATTATGAGCTCACTCTAAATATTTTGGAAGTAAAAGTTCTATATTTAAATTAAGAATCAACATTTATTTAAGTAACTACACAACGAACTTTGCCTTCAACTACTATTTCTCTATAACATAATACACCACATAGAAAAAAAAGTGAAAAAAAAAAGGTAAAAAATATCAAAGGAAAATAATAAAGTGTATCACAAAAACGGGTAATAAGCTTCATACATAAGTAGTTTTATGTGCCTGTTAAGTAGAAACGAGGGCGAGCGTAGGCAAGTACCGCGTACATATATTGTTATCGAAGTTTTCAAATGTTAGACTCGCATTTTTTTCTTTCACAAACTCTGTGATGTGCTGAAGTGATTTTGATTACAAAACCTTTATTTTATAGTTAGGTAAATATTGTGACATAATAAAAATATATGCTTCTATATTCTTATTATATAGTATTATAAAGTTGAAGTGTTTGTTTGGTTCCACGCTCTAATCTCGGGAATTGAAAATTTATTTATGTTTTGGATAATCCATTTATCGAGAAAACTTATACTATAGATTACGTGATGCAACATAGCCTATAATATATTATAGGCTATATTACATCACGTAATCGTTTAGATGTAGCCCATTGTCTGCAGTAAAAAGTATTTTAAAATATTAATGTATTTTTATAAATTTTTTGTTCTTACTTAATTGTATTCTTAACGAATTCTGAAAAAGTTAATTATATTTACCTCCATCTGGTAAGTGTAAAAGACGCCATAGAAATAAAATAAATTAAATTAAATGATTATTTGAATGAGTAAATAAGGCTCAAAAGATATAAATATAATTTAACGCCAACCGTGTATTGAAGCTGCATCTCACAAAAACTAAAATACTCTTTACTACAAAGATAGTTAACACCAAAACCACACAATATTAACGAAAATTTAATAATAATGTTTGAAAAGCGTACACCAAGAGCTATTCATTAACGAATAGGGACGACCTTATTGTTTCTAACACTTAATCTGAGGGGGTCTAGAGGGGGTTGTAACAATCGTGATTTATGAAACCATATAAACACACTCTTGTTTACACACGAATAGTATAAAGGAAAAGCCCTCTCGCGTCTGGAAGGATTAGCGAGTGACGGCTTGAGATATGAAATTTTAATAAATAACGAGGCGATAATTATTTGTTCTTAACTAAACTGAGAATATCATATATCGTTAAGTAGATGTTAAATGGTTATTGCACGTGACAGTTAAAAATTTTCATCTTACTTGAAAAAAATGTTAATTTAAAAAAAATGCATCCAATACACGATTCACCTAAATTTGCAAAAAAAGGAAACAAATACACTAGGTTACTAATGGGAACCCATACATAGTGAGAAACTAGGGAAAATCACTATCGGAGTACCTTAACACTATTTTTTCTCTGCTTACACTGCTATACAAAAAAAAGTGCGAAGCCAAAACATACTTTCAAATACAGAATACACTACACAACATACTTCCTTCCCGCGAACTCAAGCTACATACAAAAATGAACATCACACAAATATTTCACCTGAGCCGAGCGCCCTAAAGCCGGCTGAAGCAACATGTGCTCATATAAAATGTATGTATGTCTGTTACAACTGCATCACATGAATTATTCAGTAGTGCACAAGTGCTAGGTCTACTTAGGTTAGTGAGGTTAAGCATTTATCTCAACACCAACGTGGATTGCCGCAAATGTACTAACGGCAACGTGAACGTGAAGGTATTTAATGATTTAGACTTTAACTTCTGGATTTTATTATTCTAAGGCTATATTAAAGTAGTAATTTGCTATCGGTGCTATGTTTGTTGTTAATTATTTAATATAATATACTCTTTAGTATATATAAGGTAGGCTTGTTGCAGTGGCACCACATCTGGGTTGTGAGTTCGATTTTCATTTGAACGAGTGATAAAAGCTTCTATGTCAACGCAATCAATAGATACGAACGTTTGTTTGGTATGGCAGTGTAATCTAAACCTACAAAGTACTTCCTTTTGACCTAGAATTTAAATTTGGCAAAAAATAATAGTTTACAGTACACGTAAAATTAAAATTAAATTAGCTTCACGCTGTATCCCGCACACAGCAGGGTAGGCAG
>DWAL01000256.1:0-12598 GCA_018230405.1 Heliconius hortense
GAACCCACAACCAGTCGGTTTTACAGTCACACTTTGTGCCACTGCGCCACGACTGTCTCCAATTGCCTCAAACAAAGTGAATTCTATAATATAGAAATTTTTATTTGAGTCAGATGAAACCTTTTAAAAGTGAGCAAAGCATATTTTTTTATTTTTAAGGTTGGTTTCTCAGTAATGAAAAAAAATATAATTAAAATAATACACATTTATCCTAATCCGGACTTTCAAATTAAGCAGAAGCATACATTGTAAATAAAAAATATCATCTTTAATTAAAAATAAATATTCAACTTTTTAATCTGTAACCTAACAAAGTTTCTTCTAAATTCTGCATACACTTGTACAAACTAAAAGTGGTACAGTCCAAAATGGCCGCGCATTCACTTATCACGAAAACAAAACTAATTGGACAATTCTCAGTCAATTCGATATCAAATTTTTGATTCATATCCAAACTCCGTGCAACAGATTTGGATTTATAATGCCTTACCCAATAATTAAATTTGGTTATTGTACTGTTCTTCACTAAGTTATCTAATAATTTTTTCCTTCTATTTTTTTTATCCGCGTATAATTTTTTGAAAGTTGCCACTTCACTGAGAGGTACATCGTCTTCTGAATCACTGCTATCACTTATATTTCCTAAATTTTCGTGCAGATGTTCTTTATTGGAAAATTCTTCAATTTTCTTTGCTAATATTTTTTCGATTTCTACATCGTCTTCGATGTTAAAATTGTAATTTACTTTTAGTTCTTCATTTATTTTTACATATAATTGTTTAGTATTGTGCGTTTTAGCATCAAAATTAGGATTATTAATAACAGCTGGTTCATCTACAATTTCTTCTTCTTCTGAATTAGTGTCATTTAATGTGTTGTTTGGATGTATGCTGCTAATAGCTGAAATATCGTTGTCTAAGTGAGCACTATCATTTTGAAAATCATTTGGGCCATAATTAATATTATCAACTTCTAAACTTCTATTCATTGGACTATCTTCCATGTTTTGAACACTGGATCTAACATTTTCTTCTACATTATTCAAAGTATCTTTCTTAATTGCTTCGTAATAGATTGCTATTAGCTCTTTACGAATACGCTTAGACTCTCTAGAAAGTTCTATATTATATTTCTGTTTTTTACTACTATTTTGCTCATCGTCATCCATGCGTTTCCTTTTATGTGATTCTTTTTTATTTTCTTTAGTTTCTTTTGGCATTCGTATTTTATATTTTTTGCAAGCTATTGATAATAACTCATTTATAATTTTATCTTTGTCAAATGTTTCGGGATCGAAAGCAATGCTATCAGAAAAGTCATCAAAGGTATCGTGCAAATCTAGTTTACTATCATAAAAATTTGAATATTCTTGATAATCATTGTCATGGTTTATTGTGTCTCCGTGAATAGTGTCACCTTTCACATCGTTTATTTTGTCTCTAATCTCGTATAAACCCTTAAAATCATCATCAAATATATTTACATTTTCATCTTCTTCCTTGAAAATTTCTAAAATCTTTTCTTCTTCATGGTCAACTTTATTTATTTTGTCATTTTCAACGCATTTTGATTCATCATTATCGGGAGGCGTGCATTCAAAATTAGATTCATAGCCATAATCACTATCTTTGTCACTATTCTTCTTTCCATTAATTTTAGTAATGTGTTCCACAGCTGGTGGTTTTGTTTTAAGCCAATTACTATTTTCACAATTTCTAACAAACACCATTGTATTATCTCCTTTTTTCGTCGTCAAAGTACCCACTACGAATGGATTAAAAGTCTTGTTTGTCTTTTCTACACCTTTAATTAAATTTAAGCTATCATTTTCATAATCTGGTAAGTTTAATTCTTCAATGGCATATTTAAGAGAATATTGAGTAAAATCTTCACAAAGAAGTAACCTCAAATCGGGATCTTGAACGTTTTGCAATATAACGTCTGTGTAAGTAGTCATTGGAGTGAGGGTTCTAAGAAATTTACTTTTAGGTATAACACATATTTTGTCATCGATTGATATTTTATTAATAATGTCCATTGTGACGTCATCACTTAGCTTCTTATTCCTTGGTCGACGATCTTCAAGCTGCTCCATGAGTACGCAATCATCTACATTCAAATTATATATGCGTGATATAGGTAAATAGTTTTTGCAGAGGACGTTTTTTCTTAACTGCAAATATTTACACCAGTCATAAAAAGAAAATAGCCGATTGGTGGAATCTGAATAAAAACCTAATTTATATGACTTAGAACGATTTTCCGTTTCATTAATTATATCGACCGCTTTTGATAATTTTATTTCGTAATCACAGTCGAGACCAAAACACATTTTTAAGGCAATAAGTATATAGGACATACAGACACCCTCATAGTCTGGTATACGGACTAAGCTTTTGATAGATTTCGAATCCAATTTAAGAAAATCACATGGCATGAGATACATTAGAGACAGAACTAATTGTTTAAAATCATTGGGAAGGCATAGTTCTTTGGTAAAATTAGTTATGATTCTAGTTAAATTAGGAACTTGAGGTACACCTAAGTGTAAACGCTTAAAAAACGTCATTGCAAACTCACGAATACTTTTTGGCATGTATTCATTTTGACAGGACAAAAAATTTCTACCATATGGTACCAGCAACATATCAATTTCTTTTGGAACAAATTTTGTACAATTATACAAACTTAACCTTCCTTCTTTTATGAAACGGAATAAATGAGACAATTGTATATCACTTCTATCTAAATTCAATGCTATATATAAAATTGTTAATAAAGTGCCTTTAGTAACGATTTTTATATCACGTCTAAACTTATTGTCTTTTTTCTTTTTCTTTTTTTTAGATTTTTTCTTATCGTTTTTTTCTTCTTCACTGTTTTCTGTATTGCTAGTGTCTAAGTCAAGTACTTTTTCAGATTTATTAGTTTCGTTTAGGCTTTCCACTTCAAATTGAGTTTTATTTCTGAAATAAAGAAATTGCCATGTTAAGACATAATGTTTGTCTAATTTCAATAAAGTTATGACATAAACACCAAAAACATTCATACTTGTATTTTTAATAATTATTACAGTTTCACAATATATTATCAGGCCTAATAATGACAGAGTTTGTTTATAAACACAACAGTTTTATTTTCTCGCTATGTTAACAAGGCCCGCCATGGGGAAGTGCATTGGAAAAAAATACAAAAATTGAAGAAATGAGTATCTTAATACTAGGTCCCTCTTGCCTACCTTGATATATGAGGAATACAAGCATGAAGCAAAACAAATCAATATGTATACATTTTAAAATTGCACCTTACTGTTTTGTACATGGAGGATATAAGGGAAAAATCTGTTATTAGGGGCATTTATCAATATAATAGAAGCCAAAAAAGTTATTATTTAAATATTTGCCTTTTGTCTGTGCATGCTAATCTCAAAAACAGATTAAGCTGTTTTTAGCTTTAAATGCAGTTTGCATTATTGTATTTAGGCAAACTTTATGTTTGCTTTATTTCAATTGGTTCATAAATGAAAAAAGTTATCTAGGTATATATACATATAACAGTAAAAATATTTTGTCTATACATTTAGTATTTTTGACTGGAATGCATAATACATAATATATAAAATGAATAACAGAAAGCATTTTTTTCATTTCTTGTCTGTCTGTATGTATGATCACACTTATCTCTAAAAGTATAGAACCAATTTACTTGAAACTTTTATCAATTGCTTTCTTTTATCTCAGCAAAACATTTACAGTTTTTTTTCTTCAAAATTGGTTCTTTAAAAAAAAGTTTTCATCATTTAAATGAACTCAAGACATGATTTTGCCTGCAAATATAAAGCAATCCATACTTATATTATAAATTTGATAATAATTCTGTCTGTCTGTCTGTGACACAATCATTCATATAGAGATACTTAAGGGTCTGGGGATGAATGAATGATGATTTTTCTCTAACATTGAGGCAAAACGCAGCATTGAGTTCTGCCACTAAACACGTAATGCCTCCAAAAAGTGAGGAACAGTGGCTTAATACTAGGTTCCCTCTGCCTACCCTGTTTATAATTTTGATTTATTTTTTAGTTTTACTTATTTTGTTTGTTCCTTTTTAACTACTCAGGTTTTTTTGCTAATATTAAGAATTTTATTTTCCTTACATCTACTTATATTTTTTTTGGCTTATTTTGATACTAAACCTATCGAAAACTGAAAATAATTTCATACATATATTTAATAAATATTTATATAGTTTTGATAAATTGCTATAATACAATTATTTTACTGTAATGTCTAAAACTTTAGTTTTTAATGTATGCATAATACCTTTAAAATAATAATGTTATTAGAACAGGAAAGTAGTTCAGATAAGTTAATATATATATACCTCATAGATTCTTTGTCTTGAAACATTTTAATATATTTTATCCAGATCCAGAGTACTACATTTTTTATTTTAGGTTTAGCTCCTAGAGATATCAGCTCCTCAGTTAAGCCAGCAAGAATGAAATTATAAGCATGCCATTTCATCCATTCTCCGCCAACTACAAAATATTTGTTCATGTTAAATTAATAGTATTGCTAAGATATATATCTTGTGTATGTATAATAATTACTAAAATTTAATTTAATAAAAGTTTTAAAAAAAGTCAAAATATTGTCATAAAAATTTAAAAATTTACAAATGAACTGCTCGAATATTATTCTTACTTCCAAGTGAATCTTTCAACGCTGTTGTAATTTTTCTGACTGCGGATTGAGCAAAGGTGCCATCAGCAAGCAAAGTTTTTTCCACGACGGTCTCCCTCGCCTCCTCATCTTGGGTGCCGCATTCAACACAGTAGTAGAAACCATCGACGAGACTTAAGTCTGTGCCTCCGCAAATTTTACATGGATTTGTTTTCATATTTAAGTTATGTCTTCACATTATATTTATATTTTTTATGATTATTGCCATAAAACGTGTAAAAAGTGAACATGCTTCGATTTTAATTAAATGTAGAATGACAGCTGTCATTCACAGCTGAATTTAACTTTTGATAGTTTATAAATAAAAGTATAAAAACATTATATTTAAAAAATATGTTAATAAAATGTAATTTATTATAAGTACGAATAAACACAAACAAACAAGTAAATTCTTTAGATAATAAAAACTGTACTGCAACTGTTTTTAAACGACTGTTCTGTCAGTACTGGTACTGTCGTACTATCTCTAATGTGACATAAAACTTATTGCCATATACTAAAAATTATTACCAAATTAGAAATATTATAGAGGACGTCGTGGTGCAGGGGCACAAGGTGTGACTGTAACGCACCCACAACAGTGTGGGTCGATCGCCATTTGTTTTATTAAATTGTATTAGTTATTATTTATTAATATTTTCATTTCTTCACTCTGGCACCAGGGTGAAAGCCGCCTCTCAACACGCAATGCCTCGAAAAATTCATTGGAATCTGGAGCACGGAGTGTCTTAACACTATGTTCCCTCTGCCTATTCTACTGTGTGCGGGAAACAGCGTAAAGCTGAAAAAAACATATTTATATTTATTTACTATTTCAACATATTATTATTTTTGTACATTACTTTATTTCGTAAAACTTGTAACCTTAATTGCAATATTAATAAACATACAATATTAATAAAAGCAAAATAAAATAATTATGTAAGTACTTAGTTGTTGTTATCTGATGGTATTATGATTTTCGTCATTAGAAATTAAATATATTTTTTTAATTTAAAATATAATGTATTTCTCATTAAAGAAAAATATGCATAATAAAGTTGAATTTATTAAGATTGCTATGACGGGATTAAATGTTGTCTATTATATTAATTTAAAAATCAAATATATTGAAATAGGCGAATATTTTATTAATAATAAAAATAAAGTATTAATATTGTTTTTATATTTAGGGCCATAAAAAAGTTTTTGAAACATTTGAAATGTGTAATTTATTCTTTTGTTTATTATCTATTCTACATTATTATAATATACATACATTTAATATCATAGTTACATTAAAATATTTTTTATCTAAATAAAAAATATTAAATATTACTAAATAAATATCTCAAATGGTAGAAAAATAACAAATAATAATATTAATAAATTTTCATAGTAGCAAGCAAGTTCCAAGTGATGGCAACCGGAATTATACTGTACCTTGCGGTTGTGGTCATTTGTAGCGTATCGCTATCTGTCGTCAATAACTCTAACCCGGGGCGTGTTCTAATCGAGAACTGAGAGAAACCGACCGGCATTTGTCATTATCATTACTTATATTAGTGTAAATAATCATTTGCTAACGCTAAACTGAAATGCTAGTTGCGTTTGAATCGTCACACCCCTGTGTTATACCGTGAGACCGTGTGCGTGTTATATTCCGTCTTGTGTCCCGCGATCACTCATAAGTGTTCTCTAGTCACTAAGTCCATGGTGTGCAGTGTCCAGTTCTGTGTTTAGATCGCGCTTTAATCATTGATGGGCGGCTTTTTGCACGCGGTGACGGCGGCAGATCGGCCGCAACGGCGGATACCAGCTTCCCGGAGGGTCTACATTAAAATCCGCCACACTGGAACTAATGGAATTAGAAAATATCGTAGCCAATACTGTCTACTTGAAAGCCAGAGAGGGTAAGTTGCTTACAATTTATATTAACATTGTAAATTATTCATGAGGCATAATGCGTTTATAGTAAACTTTGTTTACCGTGCAATTTGTAAACAGGGCTTGGTTCAATGACCTATTAACTAGAGGTTTTTATATAGTAATAAATTGGATCAATCGGTCTGCGCGTGTGAACGTAACGTCGCGGCTATCGCGAAGTAAATAAATATTAAATGATGCCATCTCAAACATTAGTCACACTCAGTTACATTCGGCCTATAATCAGCTGTGGAACATTGTATATGTTGTTAACCACTTAATTATTGTGTATACTTGTTTATCTCCCATCCTGCTTTTATTACATTAATTAATTTATATTTTGATAATCATTTAATATTTATACATAATACACACAATATATATTATTAAAACCATACTGATAATTTTTGAAAAGTTTTTTTTTATAACTTTCTTATAAGTTATATGTTTTTTACATCAATTCCTTATATCAATAATTTCAGTTAAACAAAAATTCCCATAAACTTGGAAACATACTATAAATAATTAAATATTTCCTTATAAAATGAGTCAAATAAACATTCAAGTCTAAGAATAGTACTAATTATTATATTAATTACTAATGATCGCCTGTTCACATTACGTAATAAATAATTTTATATTCTTACCTATAAACCTAAAGCATGTAAAACTGTTTGAACTTACGCTATCATGGGAAACAAATATATCTTTGTCTAGTTACCATAATTAAGAAATGATAATACTTCATTCTCCTAAGTGAGAATCAAATCCATAACCTACAGTGGTATATTCCTGTTGTGCCAAAAAACAATTTATGATCATCAATCTATTCATGTATAATTTTCTACCTGTTAAGAGATTTTCCATTCTAAATGGCAAACTGCATGTTGCAGTTATTTTTACCAAACCAAATTATTATATATTATATTATTAATTATTTTAAGTTTCATATAATTTATATTTTAATTTTAATTGGTACTCTCATCTTCACTATATCTATTTGTGACACCTTAATATTTGGTTGCAGTTTCAAAAATTTATACATGCATCTGACAGACACTAATGTTATGGAAAAAAAATATAATAAGACATTTAACTATTTTTTTTAAGGGGATTTTGTTAAAAATGCCATTAATTAAGCTAGGGATTCTCAAGGTACATTGATATACATAGTGGGTGGAGCACTTTGACTGTTTCCAAAAAGCGTAGGCTCAAATCCCGCTATATTAGTAACTATTATTGTCCCAAAAGTGGCATAACCATTGTCTCCTTATGTTTAACCTACAAAATGTGTAACATTAGCTGTAAAAGAATGTTATCTTAATTGTTTTTGTTTTATGTAACTGGCTAACCTTAGAAAGTGATAAGGAATAAAAATACATTTATTAAATAATCTGTAGATATCTTGTGTTATTATTATATAATAATATTATTTTATTTTACGCATATAGATATTATTAATAGTAAACATTTCCTGTTTTATTCACACTCCTAAGTATGGGCTTGAGTAGACTTGAGATGTTTTAAAATGTATCTAAAAACAATGTTAGAGACAGTCTTATTTTCATTTCCTTACTCTGGTAACAATACTAAGCACGGCGTTGAGTTATGCCACTCAAAATACATTCATCTGGTCACTATGATATACCTCTGTCTACTGCGGCTGGCCATATGCGGAAACAACAAAGTTATAAAAATATATACATATTTTATATAGATTATTGAACTCCAATTGATATTGATAGATCAAACATGAAAAACTGGAAAATAAATTTTCAAATGCCCTTTGCATACACCTTTTTTATGTGATACTTTGTTATAACTTGCAGATTACATTTTGTATGTAAATTATATAATCCTATTTCTTTGTAGCTTAACTGAAGACTCTCTAAAGTAGTTAATATCTATAATAGTATATGTACTTATGTAGCTAAACAATTATGAAGCTGAAGTATTTTTTTGGTTAAACATGCTAATCTCAGAGACTATTGGTTTGAATTGAAAAAATGTTATCATGATGTGTATGTATGTCCATTAATGATGGAAAGTCTACATTTCATTAACAGTTTTTATGTCAACCACTGTGTGTCGTTTTCCCTTTTTGTACGGAGCCTTAAAAATATAATTAAATCAACTGTGCATGAAAATCTTACTTATTCTATTCATATTGTATTTTTTCTATTTATATTTTCTAAGCTGAAATATCATATTATTTATATGTATCTTGTATATTATATGTGTAACTTAGTATTGCGTGTTGAGTGGCAGAACTCAACGCCGCGCATTACCTCAACACCAGAGCGAAGAAATGAAAATATTAAATATTTCATCTCCTTTCCGTTTAGTCATACTTTGTGCCCCTGCGCCTCGACTGGCCTCATTCATCTACAAGTTACTCTACCACTTCTTACTGCATTGCTCTATGATTTCATTTACCTAGTCGGCACTAGGCGCTTTAACGTAATCGAACTCAGGACAACAAGTTCCTTTGTTCTCATAATGATTGCAAATCTAAATTAATATTGAAATGAGATGTTATCAGATCGGATCCAAGCGCCTTAAGTGTTGTGTAAGACGTTAGATCCGTAGCGGTGCCATAACAAGTGTTTTAATTGACTAACAATGAACTATTAGTGAGATAGGAGGCATAAAAAAGTTGTTTTATGTACCCATATGTTTATTACACACTTTTGTAGACTATGGGTGACTATGGGTACTTAGTTGACCCATAGTCTGTTTGAGAAAATGATGAGTTATGTTCATTGTTGAACCCACTCGTGGTGCAGGAAGTCAGGGAGAAGCGTGCGACTGTAAACGCGATAGGTTATGGATTCGATTCGCAGTGAAACATTTAATATTTTCATTTCCTTTCTCCGGTAACGAGACAAAGCGTGGTGTTGCATTCTGCCACTATTCGGCGTTATGTCTCCAGAATTCGGCGGTAAGTGGGAACGGAAGTGTCTTAATAAGAATAAAGTGTCTTAACACTAGGTTCCCAGGTTCCTTCTGTTTACCCCGCTATGTGCGTGATAAAGCGTGAAGCTAAAAAAAACCAATTATCGTAATGTATTCACGCTGTCGCTCTCGTTTCGCACGGACAATTAATTAAAGCAACATCCAAGTACGGATAGCGATAACTAAACTAGTTCAATTAGTGTATGCGGCACCGGCACCGGCACCAGGACAGGCACCGGCGCCGACTGGCCAACTATGAAAGACCTGTTAATTGTGAACACTTAGAGCCCTGGCGATGATTGTTGCGGCTTTTTTAAATCTTTAGACATCTTGTTTTTTTAATAGATGTATATGTATATCTGTCTGTAGCATTGTAGCTCCCAAACGGGGATGAACCGGATTTGATTCGGTTTTACGTTGAAAAAGTAATTTAATCAAGAGCGTTCCTAGCCATGTTTCAATAAAATGTGTGCACCCGTTTGAAGACCTTCGTCGGATCTTTTTTAGGCGATGAAAGGTATTTTTTGTGATATTATATAAGATATGAAAGAGATTTTTGTTGTGTCGAAAGCTTTACATTTTTTAATTAATATATCATTGTTTACATAGTAGGCAGTACACATATAGTGTTCAGACACTTCATTTTATAAATTATAACCAATTTCTGTGACATGCGTCGAGTAATTGTAAGTAGGGAAGCAAAAATATTTTTTTTATTAAATAAAATTTCCTCGAATGCGATTCCTCGAATTAGATCTCATAACCATCAAGGAACCCAATCATACATTAAGAATAATTATCCTACATATTGCGATAGAGGAATTTAGAGGCCGTCGTAGAGCAGCGGCACAGCGTCTGACTGTAAAGGCCATGGTAGTGAGTTCGCTTCCCACTCAGGAGCATGAATTATTTTCATTCTTTCCGTCTGATAACCAGACAAAGCGCGGCGTTGACTTTCGCCACTCAACACGACACCCAATTCCTTTTCTATAATTGATCTTCTTAGATTACTGCATCCAATAGAAAAACTATTTCAAAATTTTCGTAACAGTTACAAGGCTGTATAAAATTCACTAGAATCTAATCCTTCATAGCAAGCATGGAAGAAAGTCACGGCCAAGGCAATCGTCAATGCCCACGCACTTTAGCAGTACGGTATATTTACCTAAACAACCTGATCTACTAAATCGGTATGAAAAAAATATCATAAAATATTGTTCAATGTTTAATTTTCTTAAGAAAAGTTAGTTTATACAAGTATATATAGTTATATTTTAGTGTTAGTTGGTACTTTACCTGCTGGTATGTACTCTATTAATTTCTATTAGGTAAACATATAGCTTTATATTACGTATGCACTCTCATAAAATATTACATTAATCTCTTTTATGATATACTTTTTAATAGTTTATGTATGTACGTAAGTATGTTTGTACGGTTCAATGTGCCGCCGCGCCGTGGCACATTCAAACATACGTACTTACCTACCTATATACATTCTTAGAGTTCGACACTCTTTGTATATAACAGTTGTAAATACAAATTACATTTTCACATAATATTCATTGAGGCCATCGTGACTCAGTGGCACAAGTGTGTACTGTAAGCTGTGTGACTGTAAACGCGACGGTTGTCGATTCCAATTTGGGAAAATTAATCATTATTCATTAATATTTTTTTATATATATTTCTCGCTCTGGTTACAAGGTGAAGCGCGGTGTTGCGTTCCACCACTCAACACGCAATGCCTCATTCTGCGGAAAGCGGAGTGTCTTGAAACGTATATAATATTATAAATATATTTATATTTCTTAATCTTACATACTTAATCTTAACAACACTTTTTTAAAATATCATATATTTATTAAATATAGTGTTATGCATGTTTTATCACACAATCTGCCTGAGTCTACAAAACTCTACTCTACTTATCCCCCAGGGAACATAGGCCTAAGAATTTGTATAACAATATCCTAATTAAGATAGCTATCTAGAGCGAAACCGGATATTCTATTAATATTTTATCTTTACGTTATAGTCGAATTTAAGGATAATTTAATGCGACAAGAAGTAGGCTCAAGTTTGAAAGCTTTATAGACCCCAATCCACAGGACAATCTCTGTCATCCTTGACTATTCTAGAGGGATAGCAAGTCAAATTATATTATTGTTATTATAATTATAACTTAGGACGTAACTTCTAGGCCGTCGTGGCGCAGGGACACAAGCGTGTGACTTTAAACGCGAGAGGTGGGTTCGATTCCCATTCGAGGAAATTAAATATTTAATATTAAAATTATTTCGCTCTGGTGTCGGGGCAAAGCGCAGTGTTAAATTCCGCCACTCAACCCTCAATGCCTCCAGAATTCAGCGGACCTGGAAAAGGAGGGTAGTGTTAAAACACTACCTACCCTGCTACATGCGTTATGCTGAAAAACGAATTGTGGTATATTAACAATTTATTGATTTATTATGTAAAAATGATATGACGCCTGTCTACGTCGACGACGTTCTATCCCGCACAAAGTAGGGAAGGCAGCGGGAACCTAATGTTAAGATACCCCGTTTCCCATTTTCCGCCAAATTCCGGAGGCATTTCGTGCTGAGTCGCTTTGCCTCGACACCAGAGGGGATTATTTTTCTTTCTTCGTTCTCGAAATTGAGTAGAAAGTAGCTCGTCGTACGTGGGAGATGCGTGAAGCTATAAAAACGGCCATATAACTTAACCTCTAGAAGCTGAAGGCTTAGAACTGTCAGCATGTTTATTTATAACATAACTATATGATACCGGAAACAGATATTGATCTTATAACAAATAGTAATTGATCATTAATAATACTGTGTATTTCGTAACCGACCTCATACTACGAAGTCAATTAAACTTAACAAGTTAGCTAGAAATTAATCATTATTACTAAAGTTTTATAGCATACTAGAGGGTGCGCGCGGCTTCGCCCGTTTATTTGCACCCCTAGGGGTGAATTCAAAAAAAAA